>JAECUM010018582.1:0-26241 GCA_016617855.1 Megalonaias nervosa | reverse complement strand
CGCATTGCATATGATAACCACAGTATTCATTCACGCATGATCTGTTACACGGAGACGTATAACCGATTTTTAACCAGTGGCAATGATTTGGTTGAATCATATACAAAAGATTAATGTTCAATTAAATATATATTTGCCTTAATTATAATATGGAAGAATTATCCAAGATTGAACCCTACGCAACCAGATTCGATCTTGACAGACTACCCGAGTATAAACTTAGTGTTTCGATGCAAGATCTAGCTTTAACGAATAAAGATATAATTAAACGTATCCGTGAGGCCAAGAAGGAATTTCGTGACGATGGTGCAGTTCATGCATGGTCAACATTCAGAGTTGGAAATATTTCTAATACGATGAATGACAAACGAGGAAGAGTAATCATTAACCATCTTGATAACCAAAAATATTTTATTTTAATAAAATTTATTGTAAATACGGAAGAAGATATTTGGATTATTCGTGACAAGCGCGATCCCGTCCGCGTGCAGTCAGGAAATAATATCTTCTTGAGTAATAAATCTAAACCAGGAATACTAACTGGTATAGATAAACCGTATTATGAGCGATCATACCCTGTAACTGCGGTTGTCTATGGAATATTTCCGCTGAATAATAAACCTGATATTGGTGATCTCAAACCGATGAAATTGTCATCACCGTTGACAGCATCAACGAGAATAAATTGCGTAGCTGAGCGAGTTACAGAACACTTTACAAACGCGATACGTGGTAATGGTTTAACTGATTTAAGACTTAAAAAAAATAAATGCATGGGCAGAGTCGGTTAAAGATACCGGAGCGTCTATCAGCGACGTTGCTGAGCTAGAGAAGAAATTAAGATTTCCAATAGCAGTAAAAACATTAACCGGAGAGATTTTGTACAAACCGAAATATACAAAAAATGGAACTCCGATAGATATTATTGATCATAACGCGCACGCATGGACTGTTGCAGTAACAATATTTCCACGAGATAGAAAGGTTAAATTTTATGACGGTGATATCTTTGATTTTATCAAGAATATTAGTAAAACCGATCCTGTTTCTGTTTGGTTATTTCAGAGTTCGGAATATAATCATTATGATCAATTTGTACGACCTAATGGTGATATTTATCGTACAGAATCTCTCCATGAGGAAATGGAACATCTTGTGCAACGCCTTTGGCGTGAATATACCTCTGATGATGTCATAGTTAGACAATTATTGAATAACTGTTTTACTGTTCCGTCAGTCGCTGCTCATTTCGCTCAGGAGAAAAAATCATGGAAAACGACACGATCGGAATTTCTTGAAGATGTCAAGAAAAGTTGTATAGAATATGGGCACGGTGGATTATGGAACACCAAATACAACCATAGTGATGTTATCTCGGTTGATATGATAGCGTGTTATCCTGGGAGTTTTCTTGGATATGGAGAATGTTCTAAATACTTTAAGAGATTCGGACATCCTACACATGACATGACCAGGGTTGCAATAAACGGATCCCTACCAGATTTTGACTTAACAGGATTTGCTCACGTAGATTCATTCGAATTTAGAGAAGATCTCCATGCGATTACTTATATTTGGTTCGGAAAACATTTTTCAGAAAAATGTTGGGTTCCGATAGTACTATTGCAATATATGCTTGATGCTGGATTTTTAATATCGTTGAGAGTAATTGAAGCGATTATATCATTTAGTTCACAGAAGCAAGTTTAGTTACCAGAACCGGACAGATTTAATATCGATGATACCAGGAAAGAATTCCCTGATATTGATGAAGATCATGTCATTAAAATAAATAAATGCAGGAACGAGCATGATGAAAAACTTGTAAAAGATCTTGGTAGAAAGATAATCGGTAAGTTTACACAAGGAGGATCACATGATTATAAACGAGCGTGTACAAGATTGATTATGGACGATGCTGAACTAGATTTTATAATCGCTGATACAACGGAGAAAAATATATTTATAAACAGATGTAATGCTTATTTATCAGATGGAACAAAACTAGGTACCATTGTGAGCTATCTTGATGGCGACTCACAACAATTTACTCATTTAAGATCTTCAATGTTTGCTTATGTTTCGATAAACCTACTATCGATGATAAATAAATTTCCTCGTCACGCTGTCAGAGTCGCTACGGATTCATTTTATGTACACAAAAAATATAATGATTTATTAAAACTCGGTAATGGTGAATGGGGGACATGGAGGATAAAACAAGAAAATATACTTAGTTATTCTGAGTCTGCCGATGTTGAAATTGCGGAGACATATTACAAAAATAATAATCAAATATCAAAGTCATCTGCACCATCTGTGTACGATCCTGTAGCTAGACATAAGACTGTTTATCTTAATGGGTGTGGAGGTTCAGGTAAAACAACTCGTGCGATTAATTTATTTATGAATAATAACTCAGATATAATTGTTTTGACACCTACACATAAACTTGCTAGAGAAATAAAGCAACGAGGAGTAAAATCATGTACATATCATAGTTTCTTTAGATGGTGCGGAGATACCTGGACTCCATCGCGGATGGGTGAAAAATATATACCTAGGTATATTATATGGGATGAGATATGCACGGTGTCGTTAGAAACACTAAAAACATTTCTTGATTGGTTGTTATTGAAGAATACTGCTGTGATTATGTGTGGCGATCATGGTCAACCACCACCCTTTGCTGGACAGTCTCCACATGAATGGCTAAAGAATAATGTAGATTATTATGAAGAAATACATGATGACAATAGAGCTACTGATGAGCCGCTGAAAGAGTTTAAAAGATTAATCAGACTGCAGCCAGATAAAATACAATGCGAGATACTGCGTAAAGTAATTGCAGAAATTTCTATGAATGAATTTTGGACTTTATGGAGACCTGCTGATTTGATAGTCGCGAGTAGAAAGATAGTTCGTGATGAACTACAAAAGAAATTATTTACGTTACATAAAGAAAAGTTTCCGGATCTACATGTACCTTTGTGTTATCGCCCATCAGATACTCGACGACAAAATATTGAAGTTGAAATACCAGGTACCTTGGTTCCACCGAGGGTACAGAATCTTGTTTTGAATGATATCGTGTTGGTTGCTGTTGATGTTGTTGAGAGCGCGTTGAACATGGATAAATCGCCATAGACGTTAGGATACGCTATAACAATTCACTCGTCGCAGGGATTAACTATAACTGATACTAGAATCTGGATTGTAGATGATCGTATTGAATGGTCGAATTTAGTCTATCTCGCCGTATATCGAGTCAGGAGAATATCGCAACTGCGTAGGGTTATTGTAGATTACGTAATAACTGAAGAAATCACTAACAATGTCGATATCAATAAAAAATTAGTCAGCTATAAGCAGTTTGACAAAAAAAAAATAAGCGTGACTTTGATCTTGATGCTGAATTTATTATAACACTAAGGCAACAACAGAATAATCATTGCGCAAGTTGCAACCGTAATATGTCATGGCAGTGTTTTAATCCAAGACAATTTACCGTAGACAGAATTAATAGTGATCTCGGTCATACACGTGATAATGTGATGCTGACCTGTCTTGAGTGTAATCGAAGTCGAGGTTCTGGACGTTTACAAAATTGAGCTTGGTGGTAATTGCGTATCCTCAGGAATTATTTGCAATTGTTCACGTACAAATCCACGTTGAGGGGTTGTAGAATCTAGTCTGTATATTGGAGGTCTACCAGTGGATCTAACCACGCTAGAAATTTTATGTGTAGTTACGCTCCAAATAGGATCGGTTGCTCTTTTTTTACCACCTTCAAGTTCGCCAGGTTCATATAAATATCTTACAGTTACATTACCTAATACTGGTTGAGAGAAAGATTCACGTTTTCCGTAGTTACGGGGTATATATATTTTTTTGATCGCATTAGAAGGTTTCATGGAAGTTGCACGAGTAATTTCATTATTCAACGCAGCTATCACACTCGGTAATCTTGCAACCCATTCACGAGATCTATCCTTAAAGTCAGTAGATATTTCCTTTGCATATTGGTATCCAAATAACCGCTCAGCAAGTGTTCTATTAAATCGTTCAACGATTGCCTGATCACGATGAATTTCAGTATGTCCTCGTCTGATTTTAACGTTATGTTTCTTCATCAAAGATGATACTACTCCAAGAAATTCTTTACCAGGATCAACTTGTAATAACCGTGGCCATCGTAGACCACCACGTTGATAAATGCGGTCAAACGCAGATGCAACTTCAGATGCTGTTTTTGTTGATAGCGGCTCCGCTTCTTTATATCTACTCGCAACGTCAACAACAGTCAATGCGTATTTGCACGTGCGTGATTTTTGTCCACGTGTTTTAACAGTATCATGTGTTAAAAACAAAATATCTGCTTGATGAACTTCATTGGGGATACTGACATCAAAATGTGCGTAATGAATCTTTTTAGGTGGTGGTAGATAGATTTGCCATATTGCCTGTCGTGCTAACCATGATACAGCAACATTACGTGAAACTTTTGCTGCTTCAGCAAGTTTACTAATCGCTGCTTTACCTCTCCAGAATCATCTCGGGGAATAATAAACAGATTCCATTATGATAGTCATATAATTAATTACCGGCCCCTAGCACTAGTTTACCTTTCATAGCAGTTTTTACTAGAAAGCTAGCGAGAGATTCTCTGAAAGATTTATTAGGTATAGAATTTAATGCATGAATCAATTTCACATCTGCGAGATGCCGCTGTTGCAAATCTGGACTTTTATAAGCAACATCATGAATGTGACATGCTTGATCAATCTTATTTACTGGATACTCTCCTGGTTTTGGCTGATCTTGGTTATCGAGTCTGATATCGAGACCAGTTCCAGGACCACAATAATTATATCCAGGAAGGTGTTTCTCACCGGGGTATTTAGCCCATGGAGTTCCTGGTAATTTTCCTAACGAAGCAGCAATATCCCCCCCCTCACCTGTCTTTGTTGGAATAAATTTATATTTCTTGGTGCCACATTTCACACACATACCTGTAAGTGCACGTCTTTTATTTTTTGTTGTTATTGTCGTTAATTCAGTAGTAGGTGTAGATGCTCTGCATCGAACACAATATAGACTCATATTATTTATTATATGGATATAATTGACTTTTCAGCGACACGAAAACAAGAGCCAGTAAAGCACCATCCAGCGTTACCAAATTCTATCAGAATGATTATAATAGGTCCGTCCGGAAGTGGAAAAACGCAATTATTGCTCAATCTAATAATGAGATGGTTGAAGTGGGATAAATTATATTTGATAGCGCCATCTGTAGATGATCAGCGATGTTACGAAATACTTAAAGATTTTAATGAAAACGCAAAATTGTTGCATGAAGACAGTGAAGTCATAGACTTTATTACTGATATTGATGAAGCGCCATCCGTAGATGATCTGGATGGATTCATTAATAACCTCGTGGTATACGATGATGTCATGCTGGACAAACAATCCAATCCAGCTCGGATATTTTCACGAGGTCGTCACAAAAACACAGACGTGATTTATGTTACCCAGAGATATACACAAATTCCAAAAGTAATCAGAGACAACTGTAATATTTTAGTTGTGTTCAACGGAGTAGATAATCATACGCTGCAAAATATTTATTATACTTGGTGTTCTGGGGACATGGACATGAACAAATTTAAAAATTTCTTTTCAAAAGCACAAGCTGCTCCCTTTGGTTTTGTAACAATAAATTTACATGATCCGAGGTCAAGATATCGTAACGGACTTGATACAATTTTTGGATAAAAACCATAGCAGCAGGGAGGGTGAACGACATACACGTAGTGACCAGCACGTGAAAAAATCAGAAAAAATCTGATCAATTAGAGAAGTTTTTACTGTTAAAGCAAAAACTTTTTTTTCAGCCTTCGTAGGAACCCTTAAATTTCAAAAATAAGGTCTCTACAAAGTTGTAGGGTTCACCCTCCCTGCTGCTAAGGTGATATATTTTTTCTTAATATGTATTTGAAAATAATAAGTTTTGCCTCTTGAAGAAATTAGTACAATATTTTGTTGGGAAAGGGTGAAGAATGGGAGAAGAGGGATGCTGACAGGGGCTCCCAAGGTGGACACTGTCGGAGATAATATTTAACATTTGTTGCTGTTGTCGTTGTTGAAACAACTACACAGTTATTCAAAGTTAGGGGCGCTAAGGCTTGTAACTGGAGCCTGTGATGTGATTGAGATCTCTCAAAAATGGATTGACAACATGGGTGTACATATTTAACTGTGGTGGGACAGGAATGACACAATTGTACAACCGAGAAAGGTAACGGTGAGGATGCAAATATTCATGGAATGAAGAACAGCTATTTTATGCTTTTACTTTAAAGCTTTGAATGCAATAGGTTTATAGTCGGTGGTTCGGTACAGCAATACCGTGGCCCTGGGCGCAGTAGAATGGCGGAGACGAGACAGATAAGGATGTCAACATCAGATTCGGTCACAGTCAGGGTAGAACACCCTAGAACCACATAGTAGCCAGCTTCGTCAATTGATGTTAACCAGGTTTTGGCAATTTTTTTAGCAGAACTGAAAACCATAATTACATTGAATTTAGCCAGAAAGTTGGTGATCTTTCATAGGCTCTTATACAGGAGAATAAGAAACTTCGTGAGCATAATTAGAAATTGGAAAATCGGGTATAGTGAATGGAAAAACAGATGGACAAAGTAGATGTACAACCCCCCCCCCAAAAAAAATTTATTTTTGAATGGTGTATCTGTTACTGTTTGAGTCATGTGTTACAAGAATGGGTTATGTGTTACAAGAATGTCAAAACTTTGCTATAGGACACCCTTCATATGGTCTACTTATTAAAATATTCCGATCACTAGGGCACATAGGCTGACACCTAAATACCAAGATACGCCGACCACTGACTATTCACTGATCATAACCAAATCCACCTTGTTTAAGGATAAAAAGACATCTAAAATGCGGCAAGAAAAGAATTCAGTAAACTGGAAGGCCACTGTGTGTTTGAGGATTACACTCAAATATAATACACTGATTCTGGGCCAGTATGTTTACTGTATGACTTGGAGAGGATAGAGGTTTGTTACGCTGCTACGGAGAGAATATACAAACGTAGAAACTTGACGCGGGAGACTGGATATAGGGTGGATCGACACGCCAGTGAAAATATGGGCGACACCAATTTGACCATTGAGGAATAGGGTTAGGGAACAAGTCAAAGCCACATATAATGTAAATAATAATAATGTTTTGTGTCATAAATGCATTTTTTTTCTTGTATTGGAATATTGCAGGATATAAAATATAGATATAGTTTTCAATTCTCTTCTGACTTTATATATAAAAGGTTTTTGCGAAGTTGTATGGTATACATGAATTTTGTCAAGTTGATTCGCTAAAATCTGTGTTAACAGACCTGATTTTGTTTACGACTATGATGTTAATTTCAATCGGAAATGACCTGGGTCCATGGAATGTTGCTGTGTCATAAGTCAGGTGACAGTCTATATCTACGGTAGATATAAACAATTCTTCATTCCTATATATTATCAGTCCTTTAGTTGTGTTCATTTATAATTTGAAACGAATCATTTATTTAAACCAATTGTTGGAATTGCATCGTGCTCATTGATTGTTTGGACTAAAACACTATTTTGGATTATTGTGAATTCATTCAAAGACATACTGTCGTATACCATTGTGATACACCAAAACTGTCGGCACATCAGCTCATTCACGGGAATTGGTTATTGAGCACATTCAAGAGCTAGAACTCTCATTCGGAACACTCTATACTTTTGACGATGTGATATAACTGTTTAGGATTATTTGAAATTTAATTCACAATATTGCCAGTTCCTATTAAATTTTAATTTGAAAACTTAGATAATTGAATTATTTGCTGATTTTACTAAACTTGTTGGTTTTGCTTCTTTCTGTTACTTAGTTTATCACTATTGAGTCGTAACAGGAGTATGTAGTGATATGCAAGACTGGGTTGCATTTAAATATTTAAAATAATCGTAGTTATAGGCAACATCGAGTCGTATTATATATTTCAATTTTAGTGATATGCAAGGCTAAGTTGAATTACATATTTTCAAATAATTGTAATAAAATGAAAGCATGTGATGTATTACATATTGTCAAATAATTTAGTTACATGCGAGATTGAGGCGTATTACATATTTTAGTGATACGCAAAACTGAGTGGTATTACATATTTCAAATAATTATAGTGATATACAAGACTGAGTTGTATCATCTATTTAAAAAATAAACGGTAGCATAAAAGATCAGAATAATAGGGATTACGGATGTAATGAATGTCAGTGATGGCTGCTTTAGCAGTGACGACGAGGATGGTGATGACGATGACGAGATTGAAAATCACAAATGGAGAAACTTTTTTCCTTCTTTCGGTTTCATAAATGTATTGAACATAATCAAGAAATAGCTGAAATACTGCATTTAAATATCAACCATCGCGTACAAAAATGTTTGTCTTTGCATAATGTAATATGTGTCGAGTGCAGCTACCGAAACCCCAAATTTGAGGTTACCATCCCGATGCTAAAGTCAATAATGTGATGAAATTAAACAGTGGAAAATTCAATTTTAAGAGAGCTTTACAAACCGAACTAGCAATCTCAATGCATACGTTCATAAGATAAACTTGTTTAAAAGATTGCGTCAATTGAAAGATTCATTACATGAGAAATAAATAAGAGATAAACTTGTATAATCAAGATGAATTCTGGCTAGGGTAAATGTAAGAGAAAACTAAAGTAACAAGGAATGACTCTCTAGGTTATTTTCGATCCTTTCAAAAGTCTTTTATTGAGGAATGATAGTATGAACGATCAAAACAGTTACAGGGGAATTTCCCTAATAAATACATTGTGCAAATAATTTACATCTATTCTGAAAAAACGGTTGTGTAGCAACAATCTAATAGGCGAGTCTCAGGCTGGCTTTAGAAAACATTGCAGTACATGGTCAGTTTGTATGCAGTTGTTCAGAAGTATATGTACAAATCTGGTGGTAGGTTTTAATGTTATTTGTTGATGGTTTTCTACAGCTTTCAAGTGTGTACAACATAATAAGCTATGGGTTTCTCTTATATACAAATGTATTGACGGAAATATTTTACAAGTTTTAAAGAATGTGCATTCTTTTTTGAAAAGTTGTGTACGAGTACCACATGGACTTATCAACTATCAAATTGTAGTGTGGGATCAACACAAGCATGTGTTCTAAGACCATTTACTTTTTCTCTCCTGTTACTGATGATTTAGTTTAAAGGTTAAGAACTTTGCGCGATATGGGTATTTACATAACAGAAAATATACGACAGCTCTTGACTTTGTTCATTGTAGATGATGCAACTGTAATGCAACGGAAATGTAGATTAATCTAGCAAATACCATAAGGTTGTCTTTCGAAAGGGTAGCATTTTGGAAGATTATCAGTGTTGGTATTACTGTAGCAAACCTTTTGAAAAGGTTTTGTTTTATAAATATACGGCGATGGTTTTCACATCGAGACTGAGCTCGACTAAATTTGAAATCTGTATCGAGAATTTGTGGGCATTAACAAATAATAGAAGTTGTTTGTGTATTTTGGATTTTTAACGTAGCTTTCAAATGGTTTTAGTCATATCGGTACGATATCTGCAGTGTGGCAGTTTATATTTGTCTATCACTGGGGCATCATGCCGCAGACATGTAGCATCATGTCCCACCCAATCTCATTATCCTAATGACAAAGCCGACCAGCGCCAAGCGAGGCAGCTACTAGTATGACTCGGCCGGAGCTCAAACCTGCGACCTCTAGCATCCGAGGCAACTAATATAAATACTATAGTTATTAGTTATTACTGTAGCAAACCTTTTGAAAAGGTTTCATTTGATAAATATAAGAGGATGGTTTTCACATCGAGACTAAAGCTAAAATTATGTTGGCATCTGAAGCTTTGAAATCTGTATCGAGAATTTGAGGGCATCAACAATCTGTAGGTGTGTCTGTGTGATTTGGATTTTTAACGTAGCATTGACAAGTTTTTTTCTGTTATATCGCTACAATAAATGCAGTGTGGCATTATGTCCCACCCAATCTCATTATCCCAACACTAAACTCTTAATGCTGAGGGCCAAGCGAGGCAGCTACTAATACCATTTTTATAAGTCTTTGGTATGCCTTTGCCGGGGATCGAACCTGCACCTTCCCGTATCCGAGGCAACGAATATAAATACTATAGTTATTAGTTATTTGCAGAGTATGTTTCACACTACTTATTATATTTATTTACATATTCTGATTTTTTTCTTCAAATTATGAATTTTGAGGTAACTGTCAGCCTACTCTTTAAATAATTTCTCTCAATGCTGAGCACCTAGTGAGGCAGCTGTTACTACCATTTTTATAAGGCTTTGGTATGACTCGGCTGGGGTTCTAACCCGCGACCTCCGGCATCCGAGGCGGACGCCGTAACCCCTTAGGCCACCGGAGCGATCTAATGGAAGGTAACATATAAATGATATATTGAGCTATGTGATGATATGATGAAACTTTATAGTATCATACGCTGTAAATACTTACGTCAGCCTCGATGATTGTGGATAATACTCTTTATGTACACCTGATATATTCAGATACGTAAATACAGAATTAAATGTATACATATGCCAACAAGTATATATCGTTTTCGATCAATCGATGATCGATATAACCATCGTAATTGGTGTAGTTTTTACAACACTGTTTGTGACTTTGTATGTATTAAACTTTATTTGGTATGTTGTGTGTTATGGATCAGATGCATAAAGTACTGAATAAACTTCCTATTCTGTTCTGTTCTGTACTGTACTGTGCTTCGCTGCACTGCACTGCACTCCACTGCACTGTACTGTACTGTAAAAGTGTTTCACTCCTAATGAAAAATATTTACACGTTTCCTTTACGTGCTATTTGCTTAGAATTGTTTGCGTATATAATTCAGAAATATGAAGGGGGTTATATTTTTTTTTTTAGAATGCCCGCCCATGGTTTATTTGTTTAGAGATACAAGTTCACTTTAAACAACTTTGAAGAAACTTTTGCCTCTCTAACCCCTTTCCTGAGTTGATATTAGTATAATACATTACGCTCCGCTGTTATAAGAAATGACTTCAAATAATCTATTACGTATATAGAAATTCTAATGACGGATCGGAGTGGAAAATGTAGTTTGTCTAATGTGAACACAGATATGGAGAAAAGTACTTTAACACCGAAATGATGGACTGGTATACAAAAAGCCCAACAAAACAGCTTTTCAATGCAGCAATAATCACGAAGCCACTCAATAACATCGTAAAGTATGTAACAGAAACGAAGAGGGAAGACGGACGCAAATAACTGGTCAGTTGTTATTTTGGCCAGCAATATCGAAAGTATTCAGCTCAACTCCCTAAATAGCCTAACAAGACACTTATTATACCTGCATAACGCCAAATCCGGGGACCAGCCTAATTTCCTTTCTTTGGTGGTGGTGGTAGCGGTATGTTTCTTTAATGATCTATTTATATTGCATTATGCCCGACAAATGTTATAAAACAGTTTCTTCTTTACTTCTCATAGGGCATCAAAGTTGTTTAAGTTTATACCGTTTTGATACAGCTTTAGATGTCTTCAGGTTGATAAAACCTAATGGGAGAGGCAAAACTGTAAAACAGATTTAATTTTCTCGGTTATCTTTGTGGTTGTTTTCTTGTTGTTATTGTTGTTGTTATTTGGTTTAACGCCATTTTTCAACACAAGATAGGCTATACATTGCGGCCAGTATAAATGGTGCAGGAAGAACCCTGGAATACTCGGGGAAGAACCACTGATTCACGAGAAACTACTGGCAAAGTTTCTGACGTACCCGCATTGGCCGAGCCCGAGACTCGAACTCACGCGGACAGAGGTGAGATTGCAGTGATCCGTAACGGTGAGCACTGCAGACCACTGGGGCCACTTGGTGCTCTTTAGACTCAATACTGTACTTTATAAGGCAATTACAGCTCGTTGATCGTTTGTGCACAATTTTGATACCAATATCACCCAGAGTTTTGTTCTTCTGATAGTTCTCTCATTGGATGAGTGGTATTTTCTGTTGTATCGATTAAGTCCCTTTTCTGTTTCTTTTGTAGAAATCTCCAAGGATGACAATTTGATCGATGATATAATTCTTTAACGCAATTCAAGCGATCTTCGTAACAAGACCTTATTAACTCCTAAGAGATGGCTATATGGTGTTCCAATTCGAAACGTCGTAATCAATATGTACATTATGACTCTGTTTCTGATACGATCTATTATTCTTGTCAGACTTGAACGCATGTGATCGATACCGCTGGCCATATAGACTCATTTGAAACTCCTGCGATTTATACCGGTGGATATATAGATTCATCAAGCGTACTTAATTTAAATATCTTTACACACGTTTATTTATACTACGTGTTTTTCTCCCCAGATGTGAAACTAAACACGAGTTCTTTAAAAATTCATTGACAGAATATATTGTTTTGAAATATTTCATTATCATCTATACTTTCTGAGTGGAACTACTTATGTATGACACGCTATACAAGAATAAAATACTAACGATTTTCAGTCACGTAAGTGAAATAGAAATTTAAAAAAAAAATCAACGTAAACAACAAGCGAGACCTGTTGCATTCATTAGAACATGTGTTATGATGAATATCATATTACATCTGTAATCGTCTATTCATATTCCTTCGATAGAATGTAATTGACTGAAATGTTGGAATGGCGCTTATGACAATAAACAGATCTTTAGATATAAGTGGTTGAACCGGTCTTATGATTAACAGAAGCTTTTACATTACTTAAAACGTTCATAACCATTGAATGATCGATATAATAATATGCTTGAAATACATATGCGACAGAAATAAATAAGTATACATACATCGTTTATTCGATGCCTCGACCAATAAATGCAATATTTGGCTGATACCTTCATATCCTTTCAAAAACTAATATTATAGTAACATGGATGGCTCTATCGATATAAGGATGAATAAATAGATCATTGGAGACGTAAATGATTGACTAACTGCCGTGTAGATGGAGGCAGGTTGGAAAGTCGGAAAATTGTATGGCGAAGTTATATTTCAAGCAAACAATAGAAGTGCCTTTAAAAAAATTCGAAATGTAACATATCATTAACGTTATGCATATGTACGTTCGACCAAGTGTGCAGTAGTGGAGCGAATGAATGTATAAATGAATTGATAGATGGATAGGATACTATACATAGGTGTATATCCCCCTTCAGCTGCTCGCCCCCCACCCCCCATAAACCAAACAAAACTTAAAAAGCAAGGCAAAATACAAGATTTATTTCATATCTTAGATCATTTGGGGAAAAGACGGCGTTTAGAATAAATATAAAAAAGTGTTAGTGAGTTGTTTGCAACATTACAGCCTTCCTAAATGTATTGACAACATCATGCCTATCTATTTTACCTACTCACCCCCTAGATATCTACTTACACGCATACATGTTCAAAGGATGTACACCTCCAGAGCTCAACACGTGTCTTCAACCTTTTACTTAGAGAGGAACACTATCTGACATTATTCGAGCCAAACACATTTATCAGTTTCGTTTGTTGCTCCGACATATCGGAGATAAAATATAATTTTCATTTAAACTAGTAACAAAGGACAAGAAAATCCAGCTGTCGCAATTAAAGTACGTACACTAAACATACAGGATAAAAAAAGTGCTAACATTTTCTATCCATAAATGTTGTTTTGTAGTATCGTCAGGTGGCACTAGACTTAATCATTAGCAGCATCTGCGACATGGGTACTAATGTTTCATTCGATTGGTTTTTACAATAGCTTCATTTTCATTGAATAGTTTTTTCTTCGTCGTAATTTTAAAACTTTGACAGTATATATTAATGTTTCTATGTTTATGAAAGGATAGTAATTAGTAGCCGACGTGCTTGTGATTATAACAGAAGCAAACAAATTAAGCAAATATCGTTTGTAATAACAATCTGTCTTCAATCTTCCCACAAATAGTTTTCTTTCTTAAGACCTTATGCGATGAAAAACCGTCAGTATAAGGTTTATTTCATTTTATGCCTCTTTATTTGATTCATTTATCTTCTTGGTACTTTTTAAAACGTCAGTCTGAGCAATACTAAATTAATAAGAACTTTTGACAACAGAGTACACTTGGACAATAATTGGATAACAAAGTGAAGGCAGATGTTTCTGCCTTGATAAGGTGAATATGTCACATTGCAATTAAAGCAGAGAGAGAGAGAGAGAGAGAGAGAGAGAGAGAGAGAGAGAGATTCAAATTTTCAGTTTTAAACCATATTTCTTGAAGCTCGGAATGTAACGAAAAATAACCCCAAAAGACCGAGAATAAAAATCCAGATTTTCAACAGTATTCGATTGCAAAGTGTGAGAACAATAACATTTTGTTCACATCTTTAGATCGTTCATTTTCTTTACGTATATGTGGCAATAATAAAGCCAACATAAGTGCTAACTCACATTCCAAAATGTGATTTCTGATTGCATAATACAACTTCTTGTCGTTTAAAAAATTAAACTCAAAGTCTACATTTACTTACCATATACCTTATTAAAATTCAAATCGTAGTCCACAATTATTTAACATGTACCTTATTAAAATTCAAATCCTAGTACAAATGTATTTTGTGAGAGTGCTATCGGGTGGGAAGACATTTGCTAAATTTAAGGCTTTTTTTATGGGTTGTATTTAATTATCATACTTTCTCACTTAAATAGACCCGCTCAGAAATATCAAGACGAAACAATTAAACTGCAAAAAGTCATATTGAAGCAGTAATTGTCAACTAGAGCAACTATTTATTAACTAACAACTAACATTTCAGAACTCAGACTCTTAAAGTTAAAAGTTACAGCCCTTTGAAGTGAGACAAAATGTTTCTACGGTAACTCATGAAACATTGCCATACAGGGGTCCTAGAGATACTGTTAAGCTTCACAAAGCCTCTCAGATCCATGCGAAGTCAAATTAGAAAAGTTTATTGATACTGTAAAATATACTGAGGAATAAATTAACCAGACTTAAAGATTAGTTTTCAACATAATTATGCCGAAAACATTGGATTGGCCATTAATCTTTTAACTTTATACTTGCTTTCGTTTCCTCTATATGTTTATGTACGGTAGCTTGTAATGATTTCTTTTCTTGCATTTGCATCTTTTAATCTTTCATGCTCCTTGCAGTGATAGGTACAATTTATTTTCTTACTTCCTTTAAAATAGTGCATCACGTTCATTTTCTTTTGTTCTTTGTCTATGATTTCTTCAATTTATCGTTCTTGTCTTTCGGATGATTTTATCCCTAAAATATATCAACGTATGCAGGCGGAATCATTTTGTTTGTTGTCCGTTTACTGTACGGCCAATGATAGATTAAGCTTCTTGGACTATTTCACTAGTTTTTCTTACCTTCGCTGAAAGTTATATTTAATGCATTCGGTACGTTCAGTCAAAGAGAGAGTAATTTTAAAATTCATAATTAATATTTATTTCTAAAATACATTTACATTTTCTAATTAAAACACTTTTTAGGATAGATTTTGATCTTAATAGATTAATCATTAATAATTTCAAATGTAATGTTACCGTGTATTTCAGGGTCCATTTGAGTTTGCATTTCACTGGTATTAAACCACTCAAATAATCTCGCTAGAAGCATCATCATTCGAATTCTGAAAACTTTGTTCTATTATTCACAAGTGAATTTTTACAGGACTTTAGAAAAGAAAGTTTCGAGAGCAGGTATAATTACGTGACCATATGTGAAAATATTTGTACCTTGAAACCTTTATATTATCGCTCATCATAGTTGCAAAATTAATTTTAGCATAGCGCTTCATAAATATAGCTATTTAAATCACAATATTTAGATTTGAACCTCATAATATGTATAAAAATTGCCAGGTGATTAGTTAAGTGTTGACGGAGAAAGTTCTTTATTGCATTTAACGCATGGACACCAGAAAATGTGCTTGCTGAAAGGGATGTCACCTATACAAGCGAAATCACTCTATATTACAATGTACGATCCGCGAATATAGTGTTCATTGAAAATGAAGAAGAACTCTTGATACTTAAGCTTTCATGCCGTAGATTACATGGAAGGACATATGAACGACTATGCCAATTCTAAATTGCATATGCTTTGAACTTGAATATACAACTCAGCAAGGGGCAAGTCGTCGCAAAACAAGGAGAAAGGACTCAAACAAAGTACATAATAAATTACATTTAAGAAACGATAACTAATCCCTTTTAAACGATATTGTAAGATATCTAATAAAACACGAAATCATATGCGAATGAATATCTTACCTATATGCATATAGTTTATGTAAGTTTACTTGTTACAACATTCTGAGACATTTTTAAATATCATTCTGTAAGATTATATTTAAAAATTAGTGATTATTTATACCTAATGCATTCAGAATAATATATGTATAATGTAGCTTACAGCATTTTGAGTCATTTTTAAATATCATCCGTAAAGAATATATTTCAAAATAGTGATTATTTATACACATACATTCAGAATAATATGTGGATATTAAAACATGATATATTTTGGAGTGTGTGTGTGTGTGTGTGTGTGTGTGTGTGTGCGCGCGTGTGTGTGTGTGATTTGGATTTTTAAAGTAGCTTTAAAAGATTTTCAGTCATATTGCTACGATATCTGCATTGTGGCAGTTTATAGCGATGCCTAGCTCTGGGACATCATGCTGCAGACATGTGGCATCATGTCCCACCCATTCACATTATCCTGACTCCAGGCCAACCAGTCCTAGCACTAACCTTTTAATGGTGAGCGCCTAGCGAGGCAGCTGCTTGTACCATTTTTATGTATTTGGAATGGCTCGGCCATGGTTCGAACCCGCGACCTCCCACATTCGAGGCGGACGCTCTAACCACTTAGGCCACCGGAGCGGTCGATATATTAGGTCAGACTGTCAATAATTAAATATTCTTTCGTGGATTGAATGTGGGGGAGATAGTGGGCGGCACTGGCAGTTTCTTTTTGTACATGCTTCTTCTTAGTGGTTTTGAAAAAAGATAAGAAACATGCAGACCCGATAGCATGAATATTAATGGGATCTATGCATATTTAAGATTAGAAGGAAAAACGAGATTAGGTCATAATATTGTATTTGTTGTCTCCTGAAGACATACTACAAAAGGTACTGGACCGTCTATAGCGAAAAATAGTAGATTGTTTCATTTTGAACTATCACTAGTAGTTTTGCGCAAATTATTTCAATTACTAATGTATACCGTTGCAAGGATTTCCATGCCAACAACGCCCACATAAATGTAAATTTCAACATGTGGGTTGTTATTTGTTCCAACATATCTAGTCCATGGATTAAAAGTTTTGTGTCAGAAGATTTTCACAAATGGTGATTCTTCGGATGTCTTTTGCGTCTGAGCCTATTTCATCAGTCTCATGTAAGTTGCAATTTATTGCAAATTTTGTAGTTCATTCAATAAATTGTTTTGCCAGATCAGTTCACACAATTTGATGGACTGGATATCTATTGCTTCTAGTAACAAGATCAGAAAACAGGTAAGGGCAGAAGACTTCCGTTTCTCTAATGACAGCGCGAACGTCAGTTAACACCAAATTCTTCTTTGGAAACTATTTGATATGGATAGACAAGTTTCAATTTGATTTAAGTTTAATTTTATAGCAAAAGATTTATGTCTCAAGGGAATACATACGAAAATATCATGCAGAGATCTCAGTGTCCTTGTTAATACCGAGCATGCGCCACGTTTTATTCTCTTCACTATACGATCTTAGGATTGACCGTGAAGCAGAATACAAATTTTTAAAGCAAATTGGAGGAATCAATAATTAAATGTTCTCTTCTACTAGCATGTTTACTTTTTTTACTCGTGAAGAGATGGTATATGGAACAGCTACTATCCACGATAGATAGATAGTCACAATGGCGTCAGACTATTGAAACCTGCAATAGTTATTGTTAAAAGTTATGGTCACATTTCTGTAAGCACGTCTATTGCATATTACAGGCAGAAAATTCTAACAGTGAAAATTGATTGCCGTCCAATTCTATCTGATTGATTGTGGGAGTAATTCGACATTAAGCGAAAACTACAATATAATTGAGTACCAAGAGATGCAAGATTTTTCTTCCCCACTATTGAAAACCTTAAGATCCATACTTTACACGTTGCCTTACATTTATTCAACTTTATCAAACTCAGATTTTAATGAACTTCTTTTAGAAGATTATGCAAATCGAACAAAGATTTTAAAATAGAATATGTTGTAGCTATCAATAGGAAAGGTATATATCTTTATATTTGTTACCAGCCAAATGATCAACAGTGACCTTATAGGTAGCTAATCTGTTTAGATTATCATACTTAAGAAGGCATTTAGCCATCTTTTATGCAACCAATTTAGGCCTTCGTTTTCTTTTTAAATTTTGCAATGTATTATACACTGTTTACAGAACTATACAAATATATCACTACATGAGTATCCATTTTGACAGTTTTCTTGATTTGCAGTGGGATGCCAGACGTTATTGTCTTGAGAGTTTTCTAGATTTACAGTGGGATGGCAAATGGTATTGTCTTGACAATTTCCTTGATTTGCAGCGGGATGCCAGACGTTATTGTCTTGACAGTTTTCTTTTTTTTTCAGTGGGATGCCAGATGTTATTGTCTTGAAATTTTCCTAGATGTATAGTGGGATGCCTGGTGGTATTTTCTTGACAGATTCTTAGATTTACAGTGGGATGATAGATGCTGTTTTCCAACACGAACATCATTAAAACTTACATCACAAAGATATTTTTGCCCTCACTTACTGTGAGTGAAGTGACTATATTTGGCGAATTGTTTTTCTTGAAACGCACTCAAACAATAATAAATTATTTTTATAAAAATGTACGTGCATTTCAAAACCGTCAGGGTTCTTGGCTAGCTGCCCCCTTTAATTTGTCTGTTAAATTTGTTTAAGATTTTAAAATATTAGGTATTATCTACTGACGTCGTATGTTAACATGCATTTATACTAAACGGTATTCTAATGTGTGTCAATACTATTCATTCACCGTCGAACGGAATCCGTAATAAATAATATAGAAGTACTGAAGTTCTGCAATCTTATTGTCTCGAAGAATAGTGAATCGCTTTGTCTCGCTCTTCTTGTACGAGAAATACATTAATTGTTTTCTCGATAATTGGCACATAAAGCTAATGCAGATGCGATAGTTAGAGATCAGCAGTGGCCGATGAATTCAGATATGTGACAGATAGCAAATGTTTCAAATTGGCAGTGTTGTACAATTTCCAAGTTATAATTCAATTGTTAAGTCAACTGGTGTATAATACTATTAGACTGATATTTCCATTACAAAATAAAACTACGAGTATTATTCGATTTTGCAGTCGCTTGGGTATTGCTTTTTCCCTACCTTAAAAAGAATAAATACATCACAAGTAAATTAGAACTGGCTCGACCGATGGATGAACATATTTATTCATGCATGAAAAAAGACATAAATAAGAAGGATATACTGATGCATTGATGAATACCTGTGCAATAAATAATGTGTCAAATTTATGCTCAGAATATTATTTTAATGAAACAAAGAGCATATCTAGAACCATAGGGAGTTCTTCAGCTGAAAATGCTGTGTATATGTCGGGTACGGTTTTGTTTGTTTGGGAAAACCATACGTATGTATTTGCGCAAGAAGGTAGTGTACAGAAGAATACATGGGTCTAAAGATGGATAAATACGAAGATCTCATTTAAAAAGAAAAGAAAAATCTAAACGGAACAGACCCTGTTGGGTGGAATATATAAATCCATTCAAGCCATAGACACATTTTAATCATATTTAAAATATTACCTACTAAACATTTTTGTTTAAGTACCTACCTAGATACGGAACCATCAATCTTCATAGATGCACGCGTAAATCTAGCTCCATTGTTCAAAATCCCAAACCCAAGCTGTTCGGAGCATATTAAGATGACTAAAACTTGTTTTCGAAAAGACAGTGAATACAGTGCACACAATCCTGAAAGTTTTGTTATTTTCTTTGTGCAATTAAAAAGTTAAAAACCATCAAAACGTTTCTTCTATACGAAGACTATGCTAGCACTTAAATGCCATCATTCGATCACATTTTATCTTGTGCACATTCCTTTGCAACAACTGTATCGTTAGATTAGGATTACAGTCCATCCTTTGTGTGTGTGTTTGTGCGAGTGTGTATTTGTATTTGATTGTACAACGAGAAGAATAGTTTGTGGAAGGAGATGCGTGTATATTGACAGAATCGCAATAAAGCAAGTCGAAACGAGGCTAAAACACAATTGCTTAAAATGATTATGGTACTTACTGATATAAATCTCGTGACGAGTGCAAATTAAATCTCAGTTACGGTGGCTGTATAACAATGTTCAAGAACATTACATATTCGTGAATGGCATATTTATGTTTCCTGACCATTGAGGGACTCTATTTTAAGTAAGGGTCCATTTGTTCCAGTTATAAAATAGATATATTTAGTTGTGATCCATTATGTGAAAAATAAAAACATCTAGTGTAACAAATAATGAAGTGTTTAAATCTTATTCAGTTTGAATTGTTAGAGAAGTAGAAAATATTTAAGCTGGAATATGCTATGGTCTTCAATAATTTGGTTTTGATGTTGCCATGTTCTAAAGAATAAATTAATGTTGGTTATTTTTTTTGTAAACAGAATTTTTATTATATACTTAAGTGTGAACTAGAGGTAAATGAATATTGGGATAGGAAGGAGGTGAGGTTCAAAGATTAATATTAGAACAATTGGACTTACAGTCTTACAAAGTAAGACTCAGACCCTGATTATTACAATGGTGTGAGGGTGGGTGGTAGATAGAGACCGCTACTCCCATCATGACTATCGGGGTCGATGCCTTCTACTGTTTGACTATTGGACCCCCATCATTATAACCATTTACCGATGGTCTTAATTTCATTCGTAAGTAGCCCCTGTAGGTAACCTAAACCGTTGATCAACACGAAAATAGATTTTAAAGACGCGAAAATTAGTTACTCACGTGTCTGGACAATAACGATTTGGCCAAGTCACAACGAACTCATGAAAGCATCAAATTCAAGAGTCATTCGTATGTCAAACAAAACAACACATCCTTTGTTTTGAATATTGAACTTCTACTCACATCACACATGCCAAGCTGAATGGCAGAGGTTCTCAACAAGAATTCGTACACGTAAATAAGATTCTAAAACTAATAGGAACTATCTTTAAAAAACAAAATAAAAAAACCAGAAGAATAAATAAAATTATAAGGAAATGCAATTATAAGAGTTCAATGTTGTCTTCTTCAGCTTGTATCGTGGTATAAACTATCAGTTGCCAACTCACACAGCTTACATAACGCCCATACTGTTTGATTTGGCAACTGACAGTATATACTACAATAAACGCAGAAAAAACCCAACATTAAACTCTTAATTGTGTGCTTAACTTTCGCCTATAATTTTAAGTTGTGAATATAATGTTTACATAACTAACTTTTGTCCATGATTTTAAGCTGTAAACAACTTTTTATGTAGAGAGACATCAGGGTCAGTCTATTGAGCTATAGGTCATGCTAAAATGTGAATAAATAGGGACTTGATAAATCATTCCTGTTTGAGATCAGTCTGACATATAATTCGAGAGGATTGATTTATGTAAAACGTCTGAACAGTCTAGACTAATAGAATTCATTTTGAGCATTCTATATTTATGGACATGCGATATGATATTTTAGGGATTTAATTAAAATATCATAAGTATCTCCTGAATTTTCATTTTGTATTGAAAAGTGTTTTTGAATCTAGGTCTCAAACTATCTAACAGAAAGAGGCGAAACCAACAAGTAAAATCAACAAACAATTTATTTCTCTGAGTTACAAAGTGAACATTTTAGAGAAACCTACATTATTGTGAATTAAACTCCAAATAATCCTGAATGATTCTTGAACTGATTCCCGAACGACAAAGAACAACAAGAGAATACCCTCCTCCCAATCTTATCCTGTATCAGAGCGATATGACCGAATCATATTCTTCAAAGTTTGATGAAATCTTTCTAAAGCCCTTTGACTTTCAGGGTGATATGCAAAAGATTTAAACTGTTGGAAGCCTAATACATATATAACAAACCGGAAATTTCCAGACATAAAAATTTACCCTAGATCACACTGGACATATTTATGAAGGCCAACAAATGTAAAACCTTTAACAAAACGCTTACAGTGGTTTTAGTTTTGTGGACGCACACATTTTGGTCAACAAGTATTGGTTGCCTGACTTGTTCTTAGGTAAGGGACCGACACAGTCTACAATTATTCTGCCAAATGGTTCACCAGACGTAAGAATAATTGAGAGATGAAACTTACATATCGTCTGATTGGATTTTTCCGCCATTTGACAAGTGTGAGAGGATCTACAGTATTTACAAACATCACTTTCAATTTTCTGTCAGGAGAAATGATTCAAGATCATGTGATAAGTCTTATGAACTCGTAAATGACAAGCCAAGGGAGTTTCTTGGGTTAGACTATGAATTTCCTGTCTATATGATTTAGGAACGACAATGTTATAAAGCACTGACCACTCGTCACCAGCAAGTAGATCAGGTGGTCTCCATTTTCTCATAAGGACCCCATTTTTCACTGATAGCTCTCTGAAAACAACAGGATATGGCTGGAAAATACACCTGTTCGACAAGAGATTGTTTTTTTTTTTTTTTCACCCTGATCAGAGTAGAGAGAGTGAGTAGTAAAACAACATCAATGTGATTCATATCTATTGTTTAATTAATACCAGGAGGAAAAGGGACCTCATCAAAAGACAATTACAAAATGTATAATCTAAAGGTATAATTTGCTTAGCAACATCATTCTCAAGAGCTCTCTTTGCCATGGCTCTGGTAACTGGGTAAGCAGGATCCAAATCGGAGATTTCAATCTGAATATGATCAACGTTTTGATCCAAACTAGGCTTTTCAGGTACAAGTGGATCAACCAGGCCCTTCTCTCAGGTTAGGTCATTACTTAATAACAAATAAATGCTGTCTATAGGTAATGAATTCACAGCTCCAGCAGTCACAGATCCTGAAGTTAAGTCTGATGCCAAGTTGGCACGGTGTAGAGAAATATTAACAAAACCGACTCTACTCCTTGAATAAAAGCACTTTCACTAGAAGACAACTTCTCAGACAAAGGCACAGTGCACGCTAACAAAGGCCCTGAGAAGCCGGTATATCCCTGAATAGTTTAATAGGGATTGACTGGGCAGGAATCACTAATAAGTGATAGAGAACCTTTTGACATGAATGGTTCATAAATCTCCAAAACAGAATCAGACTGGGGTTGGTTTGACCCAACAGAATATCTTTAAATGAATTCACAATAATCCTTAAACTGTGATTTAGTCCAAGAGCATCAATGAGCACTTTGTAATTCCAATGAGTAATGGAAATAAATGAATCCTCTCAAATTATAACTGAACACAACTAAGACTGATTCCACTACAGATGTTAAGATAGGAATGAGTAATTCTGATGTAAATAACCTTAATATAAACACTTAAGAGACAATAAGAGGACCAGGATGAGGGTCAAACGTTCATTTTCTAGAATATTCTAAGCTGTAAAAAAGGTCAGGCTTATTACTTAAATTATAGTAAACTATCTGGCAAAAATCAGGTATACCATGTTTTTCCGACGGAGACACGAATGTCCTGAACTGAAATGCAAGTAAACATGTTTGCATAAAAATGACAATTGTCACGAAGTCCAAACTACTTCTATCACTTACGGACAAAGGTCAATCACACAGTGCAAATTAAATATACATAAAACATATCAGCATAATCCTTATCAACTTCTTTGACTTAGCAGCACCCAACAAGTAGTTGTTCTCTTTATCTTGACATGTGCTTGTTCAGTTTATTTTGTACAATTCCGAAATCTTTGTCAATAGGCCTGAGGTACCAGATCATAGACCTTCACTATGCAGTCCTTAACCAAATCATAGCCAGCACTTTGTTGCATCAGTGTAATGTAGATATCACGAACTCTGCCAATAAATATACTTTTGTATTCTCGTTTGGCCACTTGAAGTTTTCAGCAATTTTCTCAAAGTGAAGAAGGTATTTATATTTTCTTTCTTTTGCTCCAAAGTGTGTATTAACTTAATTTTTCTGGCATTCTTAAAACCTGAGCTTATTTGCAAAGGCTGGAGGGGTAGTGTGCTCTGCCCGCCGGTTCTAATTCTTTTAATCTATAGTGTACTTCCCTTTATAGTCACTACATTTGTATTTCGCTCTCTTCGTTTTCTCTCTATCTCTGCATCTTCATTAGGATGTCATCTCTTTTGTTCTCTCTGTCTCTCTGAATTTGTATTTATTTCTCTTTTTTCTCTCTCTGCATCTGTCTCTCCCTTTCTACTGTCTGGATTTGTATTTCCATCATTTTTCGTCTGAAGCTGAAGATTTCTTAATTCCGTTTCCGTCTCTTTTAGATGTTATTATTTTAATATCCTGTCAAAAGGAGAGACAGACTTACCAATCAAACCCAAAGCATTAATGTCAAAAAAATGTCTATTCCCATCAAACTCTTGATCAAAATTATCTTATTTTTTTAAAGATGCTTTCGCATCAGAAAGATCAGACAGTTTGACAAATTAAAGCAACTTGTCCTTTTTCTTAGACTCCAGCCCAACCTGGGTAGGATTTCAAATAAAGTTCTCTACATTAGATGACATAATGAATACTTGCTGGCTTCGCAAAAGATTTGTCAAATGCGTGAAATAAACATCTTTACCAGGGACAATGAAAATATCAGAAAGAAAGTCAATTTAAATCTTAAAGTCAATTTTAATATCTCTGATCTCTTTTAATGAAATTCTGATCCCGGACAAGCCTCGAATTTCCGATATTACTGTAGGTCTTAAACTATATAACAGCGGATGCGGGAGGTCGCGGGTTCGAACCCCGGCCGAGTCATAACAAAGACTTTTAAAAATGGTACTAACAGCTGCCTCGCTTGGCTCTCAGCATTAACAGGTTAGTGTTAGGACTGGTCGGCCTGGTGTCAGGATAATGTGACTGGGTGGGACAACATGCCGCATGTCTGCAGCATCATGCCCCAGTGCTAGACATCACTATAAACTGTCACACTGCGGACATCGTAGCGATATGAGTGAAAAATTGTTAAAGCTACGTTAAAAATCTAAGTCGCACACACACAAACTATATAACAGAAAGAAGCGAAAGAAACAAGTTTGGTAATATCAAAAAAATAATTTATTTAACTAAGATACAAAGGGAAAAGTTTAGAAACATAGTATTGTGAATTAAATTCCAAATAATCCTAAATGTTCTATCACAGGTCCAAGAGTATAGAATATTCCGAATGAATGAATTCCAAAAGTCTTCATAGCTCTGATGTACCACACTGATGCGATCCGGAATTGTTATGAATGAGTTTTCAATAGTTTGAAAAAAGATGTTCCTCCAAAGTTAATGAGCACTTAGTAATTCCAGTGAATAACTTAAATAAATAATCGCTCTCAAATTAAATCTGAACACAACTGCAAACTCTAATCATGGATTCCCACAATTTATATAAAACAGGAATGAATTTTTATTTTTTATTTTTTCCTTATATATACACATCACTTGACCTCCTACGCAATAGAATGTTCTGAAAAACTAATCATTCCGATGGAAAATTCCACTAAGTCGTAAACAAGTTTAGACTCTGAACTGAAATCCTAGTAAACATTTTGTTTACAACTTACATTCATAGACAAAAGTCAGGGATGCAAGAAGTCCATCCACAACCCTCAATCACGGGACAAAAGTCAAGAACGAAATACATAACTTCTTGATTTTGACTTAAATTGTCTGTTTCACGTTTCACTTCTTTCTGTTGCATATTTTATGATTTAGATGAAGTTGAGTCGTAACATCGTAACAATCTGTCTGTCTGTCTGTCTCTCTGTCTGTCTGTCTGTCTGTCTCTCTCTTTCTCTCTCTCTCTCTCTCCCTCCCCTCTATCTCTCTGG
>JAECUM010018580.1:0-65054 GCA_016617855.1 Megalonaias nervosa | reverse complement strand
TTGTTAAAAAAATACCGCAAAGTATTATCCCTTATATATACATTACCATTACCATTTTGGAAAATAGAAAAATGTAACAGAGAAGTATAATGGGAATAATAAATTACTTACATTAGCAAAAAAGTATAAATCTGTATAGTTAGGTAGTGGTCTTAAGATCTATAACTCTCAAGCTGAAATAGTTGACTGGTTATTGCTATTAATATCATCAAAGGAAGCTGGAAATGCAAGCACAGATCGATAATGAAAATGTTGAAATTTTAGATAATCTCAGATGAAACGGTTATCTAACATCTGACGAATGTTATATTTTATATACGTGATTTGATTTGTTAGCAGCAAAGCACAAACTGCTAGCAGTTCAGTTTTATCTGTCAGATAAAATAGGAATGTTATCAACTACATTACTGCTTGACTTATCTTAGACTATAGCGGACAGTGCAAACTTCTCTGTTATTTATAATCCACCAGTTGAGCTGGTCTCCAGGACACAATATGAAATAAGTTTAGTTTCAGCTACTGCTTGGCATGCTGTGGCAAATATAAGAACTAATATAAATGACAATTTCACATTTCAGTCGATCCAGTCTGCTGGCCAGGCTTGGACTTCTAAGTTTTTTTAACTTGTCCTGACAATAAGTTTATTTCATTGTATTTTCTTTTTGTCTGATAAAATTATAATGCTCATATTTATACCTGAACAGTCATTCTGCCCTTGGTAGAAGCTATTGTTAAGAATCTATCAGACACAATTAGCGCATCTGCATAATATGCTTCAGTTGGAATGACTCCAAAAGTCCATATAACCTCAATATCTGAATTTGATCCAATAGCTCATTCGCTATGCTTACTGACCTCAAAGTGAAATATTGGATGAAGTTTCCTAAATTCTTCACTTGAAATTTGAGATCCACTGTCAGCATCTTGATATTTTTGCATAGCTTCCATAAGATACGTCAGCTCAAGATACATCTCTGTCAGCTAATACAGTGAAATTAGATTCATTCGCTTGTTCTGGATACTGCATAGAATTTATTCTGACAAATATTCATCTTACATCTGGACTATCAGATACAGAATTGTTTTGAAGCTGACTTCCATATCTATTCTGTCATTAAAACACAATAAATACATGCCTTGGTAACTGTTCGCTTTGCGCTTTTGTTATTCATCATGTGTTATTGATCGAATTTGGAATTGTGGTTTGATAAACTTTGTTCTACATAAAATATACATTTTTGGTGAATGCTGTTAACATTGTCTCAAACTATCGATTTGCCTATCAATGGAACAACACATGGCATCCACAACGCCAAGCGTGAAATCACAGTTATTAGCAGCAGCGGCAGTTCTCATCAGACAATCGTTTTGATCAGCTCGGTAAGAAAAGTTGTCAGTGAAGCTAAATCAGCTGCAGCATCTGCACCATCATCAGTTATATCTTGGGAAATAAATTCTTTTCCAGCAGCTGTACCAGGTCCAGTATCTTTTAAACCACATCATATTTGTTGCAACAGATCATGAGTAGTCATCGCTGAATAAAACTACATTAAGAATAGTACTTGCTACTGGTAGGTGCATAATAATATCTCCTACTCTTTGATTGGTGAGCTGTATCTGGTGCTTCTAAACAACCATTCTTCACGGGTGTTATTTGTGTATCAGCACCAATATCTACAGGTGGATTAGCAGTCATTCAGATTCTTCCTCGTACTTCAAATATGGCTTTATGTGATAGCAGAAATGAGTCCTCGTCTTGTGTATTAAAAGTTTGTATACTTGTTTTGTTGGGTTTGTTTGAGTTCTCAGTGAGATACTCAACATACTTAAATTCTGTTGTTGAGTTATCTGTTGGTGTTTCCTTGGTCAGGTCAAGGTAATTTTTGATTGACATTTTTTATTAGTTATTGTTAGATAAAATCATGGTAGGTTGCAAAGGAACCCACTAGAATGCCGCAATATCTGGACGTGGTCTAGTTTTAGTTACTGATTTGCTAATAATTTCTTTGCCTGGCAGGGATAGCAGTTGTTTTTTTTTGTTTTTATCATAGCTCGTGTGGTTTCAGATGTTGGTAATATTTCAGAAATTACTTGTTTTATATCTGCTGTACTCGGTGGTCTGCCCTTGATGGACATTGCCTCATCATCGGTATACGGGACCTTGGAATCCGCTCGATAAACAACATTCCAAGCCTGGGTCAGGAACCGTATAATCAGGTCGATGCAGTTGCAGTGTGTCATGACATGTTACTGTGACAATGAAAATGATAAATCTGGTCACGACTATATTATGCTTGATGAGCTAAAAAATATGCAGCCTAGTGGAATAAGAGAGTGAATTGAACATCAGGTAGTAGAAGGTATCATTGGAGCAAAATATAAACTCGGGCTTGACAAGGCACACATGCCTCAGTCTCGATTTGGTAAAAATGTCCTTTATGACAATGGAGTGCAGAGCACTCTAGCACATGAACTTCACAGACCTAAAAAAGTTTCCTCTATGAAGGGTTATCGCAAATTCAATTGATGACATATGAGAAATAGATCTCGCTGATATGTCAAATATTTCACAGTACAGTGACAACAAAAGGTACCTGATGAACATAGTTGATATTTTTAGTAAATACACGTTTAGTGTACTGTTGCAGATAAAACAGGAAAAGTATAAATAATGCGATGAGAGGTATTGTAATCAGCACAGAAAGAAAGCGTAATAAAGTATGGACTGATCACAGAGCAGAGTTTTTAAATAAGCAATTTGAGCAGTTTCTGGAACAAAATAACAATATAAAATATATCACCGGGAATGAGGGGAAAAGTTTCAACATCAAGAGATTTAATCACACGCTGAAAGAAAAGATATATAAGCAACTCACAGCCAAAAACACTAAAAGATACGTTGATGATCTGCCAGAGATTGTGTTGGATTACAATAACACTAAACATAAAACACTTGGAATGTCGCCCAACAAAGCTGTTAGTAATCCATTGCTAGTGAAGGAGAATATATACTGAAGACACAAATTTAAATTTGGTGATAGAGTTAGAATTTCACTAGGGAAAAAACTTTGAAAAAGGATTCACTCCGAATTGGTCCAAGGAAGTATTCGTTGGGGATAAAATTTTAACAACAATACCAATAACTTACAAACTGAGAGATTCATCAGGGGAAGAAAGTATTGGATGTTTCTACAAACAGGAGCTGCAGCAGACAGAGCAATGTATATTCATCATAGAATGAGTAATAGCAAGAAAAGGTAAGTGAAGTTGGTCAAATGGAGAGGTTATAGTGATAGTTGTAATAGCTGGATACCAACTTGTGAAATCAAAAATCTTGGATTGGATCACTAGCAATCCAGTCACAGTAAATCTTTTTGTATTTCAAAAGGACAGACTTAAATTTCAGTGCCTGCACAATGATATCAAATGTTGTCTTCACATGGAGTGTAAAGCGGAGTGCTCACACTCTCCCATCAGGTTAAAAATCTTAAAAAACAAAATCAAATTTTATATTTTTTCAATGGCCATAAACATCTAACTGTCCACAATTCATGAACAGCTTTAACAACTCCCAAAATATCTGATGTTCAGAGAGAGTAAAATTAAACTTTTTAATCTTTTTAGTGAGGTGATATTTTACATTATACCATGATTTTGCTGTGATTTAAATTTGTTCATCTTCTTGTCTATACTTTGTTCATCAGCAAATTTATCCTTAATGACAGGAAACAGATTTGTTTCTAGAGCTAATTTGGAGTGTAAAAAACTCTGATCCTTCGAATCCTGATGCACCACAGTATTTAGATGCTGATGCACTGTATCACAATATGAGTAAAGATCTGACAGTCTTTTCACAAACAAGAAATTTGTTTGAGACATCTTATACATAAGATTTTTATATAAATTATTGTGATAAGATGCCAGACAAAATAAGAAGAATCATAAGAGCTAAAATCTTAAATAAGAACTTCTTGTTTGACACTGTCAAGCTGTTTATGAGCAATGAAAAAACAGAAAAAAAGTATGTGAATTTTATTGTTGAATATTGGTCCTTACCCTGCGTTTAGCATGTTACCGACAGATTGTGAGGTATCAGTACTTGAGAAATACCAAAAAATATTTGTTAGATATGACAGAGATACTGTTATGAAATGGGTTCACTGTTGTTTGACAAGGGAAGATCTAAAAAATATTCTGAAAATTGATCTGTGAACAAATGGCTATTTTGTGTTAATTATTAAATATAGATAGATTTTTTTACTCAAGCTAATGTTGTAAATCCTTATGAGCAGGAAGATGCTGTAAGAAATATGTTCCGCGGTGACTTCAACATCGTAGCTCATTTTGAAGCTGAACGAGCAAAAAATAATTTGATCTTGCTCAGCAATCATGAACTCAATTTTATAATTTGACATGGAAAGATATTTGTCGAATACGACAAAGAAACCTTAAATAAATATGAAAATTGCTGCTTGATAAACAGTGAGGTAGCAAATATTTTAAATAGCAGGTGATTCGTTCTGAAAAAAGAGTATGTCCTGTTCGTTTTGATGTGGCAGATTTAGTGATACCATCAACAACATATTTTACTGATTGTGAATGTACACTAAAATACTTTGAAGCTGCTGTTATAGAAGGAAATGAAATTTCTTCTTTAGTTTAAATATTAGTTGAAATAACAGGTCTTACAGGTTGTTTAAAATTAAACTTTCCTTTTCCTCATCTGGTATTTTGTTGTTGTATAACAAGGTCCAAGTTCTCCAAACAGTTATCATTTTTAATATTATTAAGATGATAATAACTAAGCCACTTGAAATCAAACCATGAAATACCTCAAATACGAGTCTATGATAATATTTAACTTGGTCAGTATTACTTCCTCTAACAACTACACTCAAATAGCCATTATTGTTTATAAAACTTTTTTTGTTTTAATATATCTTATCATACCTCTGTCGTTGACCTCGTACAGATCATAGGATGACATTGAAAATCGTCTTGCGATGATAAATTACCAATATTATTGTCTGTTATACTTCCATTTACCTGATAGACTCACATCCCAGTTGGAATATCATCATAGAACAACGTATAAATAAAGTCCTTGATAAACAACTCTGTATATTTAGCTTTGGTTTTAAGATTAATCACCACTCCGAGCATATTTCCAGCATAGCAGTTGTACTTCTGATGAACGTAGAATATCTCCTGCTTACTAACCGTTCAAGTCCACTAAGCAAAATTCTGTCCATCTTATAATAGTAGCAATTTTGTTTCTTTAATTGACATTTTTGTATGATACTATTAAAGAAAAATAAAACTGTAAATACATGTATAGGATGTTGAAATTGAGTGATATCGCAAAGAGAAGTTTATTCTTGACAGAAAGATATCAACCTAAATAAAACTGCAGTTGCATTTTCTGGGTTTGATAACACCTGGAGATCTGATAATAAACATTTACTAGCAAATTTCTCTGCCCAACATTTATATCATCTGCTTCTGCCAACAATTAAATCTGAGCTTGCTACGCACAAGGGTCTAAAGATTATAGTTCAGTTTCATATTCAGTTTTCTAAGCTAAATATATCTTCGGGGATTCAAGAATCACAGCAGCAAGCTGCAGATCAGCTCGCCAATCAGATGCCTACTCCTCAGTAATGTGAGGAATTTGCTAATCCTTATATCACATCAAAATCTCGTCTAATTTTAACAGGGACAGATTTAACGTCGTCGGATAATATATTTCAGGAGATGTGGAAGAAAATATATACCTGTTCTCTTACTAATGAATTGTTTATGCATTAAAATGACAAGACAATATTGGTTATGTTTCCCAATTCACCATCTTCTGTTTCTATCCTAAGTATTCTCTGAGATAAGAAACTAGAATAATCTTTAGTAGGGAATTTTTTGTTTTCACCACCTACAGTTATTTTTATAAAGCTTGCCTTGGCAGAAGTTTAACTTATTGGTCACTCTGGTGTCTGTGTGCATGTCCATCTGTCCATGCTAAGTATGTTAATTTATAAATGAAAGGTGTGCTTAACAAAAAGGGAGTTTTGGGCTTCTTGTCTCAACAAGTAATTTCCATACTTGGATGCAGACAGTGTGATGATCACAGAGTTAGAAGTGTGATGATAATGGAGTTAGAAGCAGCCTGTATTTTTCTGGATTTGTTTTTAAAAAATGCTGCGAAAAATATATCCATCCTCCCAGTTTGAGCTGCATATTTTTAGACCACAACATCTTTTGATATTAACCTTTTCTGTGTACTGGTATCTTGACGTCATCAACACTCTTTTATCTCTCTCTCTCTCTCTCTCTCTCTATATATATATCAGATTCTTCCTGTTAGTAGTTACAGTTGGCCAGAATCAATCAAATGCAAGGCAAGAATCAGCATCTACTTAGATGGTGTTTGGCACTAATTCAGCCCTATAACTTCTTTTTAAAGCACAGGAGTGACAAACAGCATGCAAATGCCAACAGATTATCACATGTACTAAATTTAAGTTTGTTTAATAGAAATGGAATGACAATAGATAATTGGTGTGCTTAATATACTTCCAAAGCATTGAGCAACCTGCTCAGGATTCTTGGATTATTCCAACTTTGTTTGGCAATCACAATGCAATGTAGGTGGATATTGATGGTAATTATTTGTTGGACTCTCACTATTCTGGATGGTCACTAATGTAATTCTGGACTCGTGTACTAAATTTAAAACTAGTGACTTTTTGCAACTTGCATTATTTTATTGATGTACCAAACCAGCAAAATATTTTTAAAAATATTCTGTTGAAAACAGTTTTCTCTTAAGAAGGGAGGTGTTGTCATCACTGTTTCCCTCTCCATGCATATCAGATTCTAGCTGTTAGTAGTGACAGCTTTGCCCAGAACATCTTTCCAGTGCTAACTGAGCATGGTTCTGTGTATGTTAGTGTTATCAGCACTCTTTCACTCTACATGTATATCCATTCAAGCCGTTAGTAGTGAGAGCTGGCCAGAACATTAATCTCAGCATTCTGGGGATTTGATACCAGAGACCGTCAGCAAGCATCATTGACCAATTCATGCCCTTGGATAAGGCACAGATGTGAAATTACTGTGTATTTCCAAATTAACACCCCAAGGAGTGTTTCATTTTCTAAAGGGGGGACGTTTATTAGAGCACAATAATGAAAGGCAAAGTTGTTCATTTTATGTACTTTATAATGACTACGTGTACATCTGCCACTGAAGTTAGTCATTGCAAATAACACACAGTTAAAATGATCAGCAACACATTTTCCCACCCAGCAGCTGGTTGAACTGTGACTGGGAAGTCTTTGAATTCCCTGCCCAGCTAAAATCTTTGAACTTGACAGCCAGTTAAAAAGTCTTTGAACTTGACGGCAAGCTAAAGTCTTTGATCTTAGAGGATAACAAGATGTGCAATGGTAAACGTGCTCAATAATGGAGAGTAAGAACGTGTCAGAAATGTTGGGAAAATGCATGATCGGCCTAGTTATGACCCACGAAAGGATCGATGTTGTACACTTAAATATGAAATTTAGCAGGATACTTAATATTATGATTCATTGATGGGTGTAAAAACATTAATAAATTGTCCCTGAAACCATACCAATGACGGGTTCCCCTTTACTGACCAAACACAAGGATTATAACCCAAGAGCTGGCATGCTATTGGACTAAGAAACAAGGTCAGAGACTAGGCCTCATGGAACTAAATCGAATTTTGAATCAGCTACAGAAAATAAACTTTCAGTTTTCAGTATGACATACAGTTGTTATTGTTTCGAGTTTGATGGTCATGTAGAATTAGAAACTGAATTGACTTCTGTTTGATTTTCACAGGATCTGTGTAATGTAGGCAGGATCAGTAAACATCACTGGGGGATGGTGAGAACAAAATTAATTTCAAGCCCTGCAAAAAATTAAACTGTTGTATTACAACACCAATCTAAATGGGATTTTACTTTAAGGTCTAAATGATTGTGCCGATTTTGATGCATGTTTTGACTTATCTAACATGCTTTATAATTTTAATATATTTTTCAGTTTCAGTTTTTTTGGTTGTTTCTAATATGTATGTTTAATTTGCATTGTTATTATTTTTTTTATTCATATAATGCTATGGGTTATGTAAAATTGTAATTTGTAGCTGACCTTGTCCAAAATCATGTTCATTGTCGACCTGACCAGAATCAGTGATTCTTTTTTTATTCAGTAAACAACTAATGCATAACTAATATTTTATCTCAGTGTTGGTTCAATATTGGGATCATTATCAGTGAAAGTAAACATCTTGGTCCCAGTCAAGGACATTGTGTTTACCATGTTCTTTATTATAATGTTAACAGCAGAATCTTCTAGAATGGAAGATTTCATTTAGTATATGTACATGTAATAATATTTTTTATTTTTTATAAAATGTTAATTATGACCTTAGTGAAGTAGAGAGCTTTATAATCTTGTTTACTGAGAATTTTTTTTATTCATGATGCAAAATCAGTCTTAATTGTTGTGTTCAGTTCAGTATTTCATTTGGGCTGGAATTTGTTTATTTAGTTATATATTTACTGGAAATACAAAGTGCTCATCTATAATATTTTGGAAGGAGATATTAGTTGGAATTATAAGGAAACTTTGGATTATATTACAGTGATTCAATAAAAGACTTGGCACATCATTACAATTCAGTACATTATAGACTACCGACTACTACAGGTACATCAGCACTTTCAGAATTGGAAATTATTTGGAATACCACTAAAGTTCATTCTGAAATTTATTCATTAGGACTTGTGTTAGTATTCTAAGATTATTTGAGATTTAATTTGCAAAACTATAAGTTCTTTTTACATTTTCACTTTGTGGGGAAATAAATTAGAAGTTGAATTTTACAAAGCTTGTTGCTTCTCACTCTATGTTATTTTAAGACCATAGAGTCGTAATATCACAAAAACTTATTAAAAATGGTTGAGAGTTATTGGATCTATTATTTGATAAATACTGGTGTATATTTAGCTTTCCCTAAAAGAAAGGTTTTCCTAGCATTACTCTTGGCAAATCAAGTGCCGCTCTTATGGATCTCAAACTAAATCAAGTGCAACCCTAATGGATCTCTTACTATTTATTTCTACTATACATCCTTGATAATTAAAAAAAATGTACTTTCAATTTTAGATCTTTGCCAATAATATCAAAATTGTTGAATATACTGTATATATTAATTTATTCCCTGAACCTTTCTTTACACTCAAATTAATAGAAGGCTCTTTGATTTTGAGATGACCCCCACAATCCCATCACAACAAATGGCTTGCTTTATCTTTGATCTATTGTTCTAAATCTAAAACAGCATATAAAATTGGTTTAAATGTTGGAAAATAAATTACATGTACTACGTGTTTCATCCCAGTGGCAAGTAGACAAGTCTTTTATTATCACAGATTTGCACCTTAGATTACCATTTTCATACATCATATGACCATATCATGTACATTGTTAAGCTGTGTTTTTAAGATAAAATTTTCAGCCTTTTTACATTGAACAAAACGTTGATTAAAAAATAAAATCTACATTTTGAATCAAACAAATATGCATAGTAAAATGTATGAACTTGTGGTGTACATAAAAAATTAATCATTACCTTTTATCTTGTATGAGCTCTCAGAGAGGGCACATTTGCATATTTTAAAGACATTGTGACTAAACACACACATATATAAAAAAAAATGTCTGTGTTCAGATTAAGCAAAACAAGTTTAATATTTGGTCCCAAGCTGTGTATTGTTCCCGCAGTAAGCATGGTCCGTGTGGTCAGATGATAATGTGTTAGGTAAAATTTAACTAACCTACTGGTTTAAGTTTCAAATGTTCTGTGTACATTTAAAACATAGTTTTGGTCTATGCCTTTTGACACATTAAAAAAAAGGCATAGTCAGATATTCCCCTCCCAGCTTTGTTGGGGTGGGTGTTTTGGGTTTGGTTATCGTTATCTAGAGGTGATCGCCAATGGTGTAATTTGCCCGGAACAAGTAAATGTCAATAGAAATTGTGAAATTTACAGGTGGAATAGATAAAGAACTGAGCAAGTATATAGAACAGAATAACACGAGCCCCCGTTACAAATAAAGACAAAATTTAATCAAAATTTCTAACAATAGAGTTCATAAACAAAAGTAATAATACATTACGATTGAAAGATACACTTCTTTCTTTTTGAATTACTTCTTCAGCGATTTTTCAAATACAAAGAAATGATGATACCAATAGCTGATCTGTTACGTGATAGAATTTAAATCATCATTTAGATCAAGTGAAATATATCGAAAACATTGCCTTGTACAGTTTCATAACCTGATGGTCTTGATTCAGTCCAAATTCCACAGCGATTATCCCTTTTGACTTCCTTGTGCCAGTAAGTCTGGGTCTTCTTCGCTTTGACTCCCTTTTCCAAATTCACAGGTTGTCTCGCCTCCTTCGCCCTTTCCAACTTTGTGTCCACTTTCGGTTCGTATTACGCAATACGTAGAACGTAGATCGTAGAGCTATCTCGGCCTTCCAAAATAAAAAAATAAGCAACCTAAATCTTCCGTCACATTATACTGGGGGAATAGATAAATACCCCCCCCCCCGTTAGGTCAGATAAATTCTATCCTAATTTCAAACAGATTCTACGGCTATCTAGTCTAACTGGCCATGACAGACCGTAACAACCTAGTTTCACAAAATTAATGGTCAACTAACTGCCATTTCAACATCCCACCGAGACATTAGTTCCAGACTAGTCTCAATTACACAAATGAATAAAATTCCTTGCTACTGTATTTATAACAACAATCAAGTGGTTATCATACGTGAACTCATATATAGGTCGGAGAATTCTCACGGATTCTCGCATCTCAACTAAAATAAGGCATGAAATTCTAGATACATAATTTCCTATAATAAACGAGACTACACGTTCAAACAAGTCGTCAATGTTTATATAAAGAAAAATATCATTGTGCGGACTCAGATAAACGAACTCAACACAGGTATATCATATCAAGAAATTAAATCTACGAACTTAAACAAATAAATCCATGCAAATACAAGCAAATAAATCGACAAAGCATCATAGTAGTATCAATGAATTACATAAGATTGTTGCAAATACCTTGTTTTTCCGAGCTCTCACTTCCAGAACGTGTCTGTCAATTTTTTCCAGACAATTGCTTCCCTTGGATGATTTCTACGAGTGAAGTTACTTCTTAACCCACTCGGAGTCTATTTACATTTGTTCTCTTGTAGAAAAAAGCGTAGACTGATTTCAATTTTGATATTTTGCACATTTAAACTGAGAGTTTTTCATGTGAAACCACGCCCCCTTCACAGCGTGACCAATCTGAATGAAATATGTTTTCCCGCCCGAACTTGCTGAAACCATGTAGTTCGTCTGACAAACCTTGATTACCCAACTGATTCCTGGTAACTTTCAAAAATGACAGTTTTCCATACTGATCAGAATTTGACCCCTCCTGTTCAGTTTAAAGAAACGTAGCTTTAATCAAAAATCACTAAACTCTTGACAGAGACTGTACCAATCCGTGCATTATGGCAATTTAAACGTGCACAGAACTCCATAAATCTAATTAATCGTACATGTGTCCAACTAAATGTGTTCTACAGAGATCGACAGAAAAATTTGCTCCATTACAGGCATGATTAACAATTTTATGATTTTGTTTCCGAATATTTGTGGTGTTTGTAAAACACCCCATAAATTTTTTTTTTTAAAAGCAGTAAACTCTAAAACAGGGTAAAATTCCCCGTTAATTTTGATATTTTTAAAATTTTTGTCTAGAGCTCTGAAGTTTATTTTTGAAGGTGTTGTCTTTCTAAAATTTCTTGCAAATTTTTGGTTTTCAATTTTTAGAACTTAAATTTTGATAAGCACTGTATAGGCTGTAACAGCTAGTATTGTGCTGCCATAAAGATAAAGCAAGTATACATACATGTGTAACACTGGGTGCTGTATTCTGCCAACTATCTACATATGCCACAATACTGGTAAATGCAATTATCTTTTTGGTCAAGGCTAAAATTTTACATTTTACTTGCTCATGTCAGTTTCAGCTTGCCTTGTGGGAGGAAAGCACCTGCTAAATTCTCCCTAGAACATAATGAGTTTCTTGGTACCTTCAGCTCAAGGCTCTTGGCTCATTACTAAATTTCGCTGATTAACTGGTTCTCAGAAACAGATCTTACGTGTGATATATGGAGCATGACAGTATTGGAAGAGAAAATGAACGGAGATGGTGTCAAGCTCCCAGTATAGAGAAATGCAACTGAAGTTTCTAGCATCACAAGTACATGTATATAGTCGGACACTGTTTTTGATATCCTTGTTGTGCGCTTATTATGAAGAGTTTTAACATTTTGATAATTACTCGCGTTAATTTACAAGGTGTAGATACTTCTTGGAATAGTATACATTCCGATGAAGAGCACTGTAACATCCCGGACCTTAGTTATACACCTGTATTCTCAAATTTTGCATTCATGCATCTGATGGTGCATGTGTCCTTGCAGTACAGGTTATACCAATGCAAGTTGTAACTTGTGTTTCAATACATATCTTGAAAAAAAAAAGTGTGGTACACCAGGGATTGAAGGCATATTGAAATTGAGGCACTGTAACCTGTATTTTGGGGTTTATTCACAATTGCCAAAATTATTGACTAAGTAGGGACCATCCTTTTAGCAGCTGATTAAGAACTCTTTTGCATGGCATGAAAGTAATCTTGCTTGGTGTACAGTATATGTACATGTAGTACACTGTCCGGTTCCCATCCTTTAATAAAATATTAATGTTATCAGTATGATTTCACTCTTAGTTCCTCTATCAAATTCTAACTGTTAGTAGTGACAGTTGGCCAGAACATTAATTCCAACATCCTGGACATTTGATACCAGAGACTGTCAGCAGGTTCCCAGGTTCAGTCTTGTTGTTTATCTTCCCATGGCTAACTGAGCCTGGACTAGTTTGTGCCCATGGAATAAGGCACAAATGTTAAAATTAATTAAAATCTCTTATCTCTACCCCTTACTAAAACAAGAACAGAGTGGTAGAGCAGGCAGTTGTATAGCTGGGCTTGGTGCTGTAAGCAACACTGGTTTTGGTTTTAGCTTTATTTTACATAAAAGTTGTAGGACCCTTACTTGGTGTTTGTGTGTCCTTTGAACCCGAATGTAACAGTTAAGAAAGGCAATTTATTTTTCATTTTCTTTCTTTGCAGAAGGTGTAGGATTCAGCAGATGTTAAAGATTCGCACTTCGTTTCCAAAAAAGAAACATCCACCTGCACTGTATGTTTAGAGAAACACAATGTCAAGGGCACCTCAATCCTCCCATTCTGTGTCTCACCAAATCTTTGCCTGCCACCTGAACACAACACAAGAGCAGTATGGGAGGCAGGAGTTCTCTCTGCCTCCAGTAATGCCAAACAGTAGTACCAGTCTGGGAGCCCTCCTCACCCACCATCAACAAGTCTTGCCCTCTGTAAAACCACCTTCTGCCCACCAGCATCAGACATCGAATCTCAGACATCCTTCCCCTGCCTATCAACAGCTAGCATTACCTCTAAGACAGTCATCACCCGCCCATCAGTTCCATCAGCAACACTTACAACAACCTTTGCTGTCTAGAGATTCACCACTCACCAATCAGCACCAGTCTCCACCATCATTTCAAGCACCTCTCGCCCATCAGTCACAAACCTTTCCCCAAAGAGATCCAACACCAGCTCACCAGCAGCCATCAACCTCAGGATCATCACTGTTAGCTTATTCAAATCTTCCAATGACTAGCATGACACGCCTGATGAACCCGTACATGGATGTAGGAGTTTCTTCCCATGTTGTTTCCAGTACCCTCAATGACAGCACTCAGGCTGCCATGAGGCTTTATCTCACAAATAGGACAGAGCCACAAGTACATCAAGGTATAATGAAATTCTTTGCTCTTTCTATCCTTACAGTGCAGCAGTTCAAGGTCAGATATGGAGAAAATCTTGAAAATTTTTATGCTTTTTATATGTCCACCTTGAGGCAGAGCATATTATGTTGTCCACCTGTCTGTCTGTATGTTATCAGTTTCGTCTGTGCACAATAACTCGGGTTGGCCATGAACTATAACCAACACTTATGGTACTGGTAAGAAAGAACCTTGATTTTAAGGTCAGGGTCATTGACAGAAAAAAGTAAAATGGTTTCTGCACAGGATCTTGAGTTCTTCATCATATGTGGTTACCAAATTTTGCAGATGGCTTGCACTTTGGGTAAGGAAGAGCCCTGGTGAAATATGGGTAAAATACTGAAAGTCTGAAAGAATACAACAGGTTTCCATACAATAATATTAGTTTTAGATTTCATACCTGGGCTAAACTTTGTGGATGGCTTGCACTTGGGGTAAGGAAGAAGCCTATTCATTTTAGGGTCAAAAGGTCAAAGATCAAGATCACTGTCACTAAAAGAAGAAAATTTTCTGCAGAACAGCATTCTGCCTCACCACTCAGGACCAGTTGTTGTGGATGGCTTACACTTGGATTAAGGAAGAATCCAATTGATTTTTTTGTTCAGCTCATAGGTCAAGGTCAAATACTGATATAACAAAACAGGTTCTACATCCCAGACCTGGACTAAAATTTGTGGACAACTCGCACTTGGGGTAAGGAAGAAGCCTATTGATTTGGTCAGAAGGTCAAAGGCCAAGGTCATTATGACTGATAGAAGAAAAGCTGTTTCTAGAAGACCATTAAATACTGGGCAGGTGTATAATGTGTCATTCACAGCTGAGGTCATGCTACCAGGTGAAGTCGGCAGCTAAGCTGCCAAACAAAATCTGAACTTCATTTTCTTCTGTATATGTTTTTAAATGGGATGTACAAGTATCATCAACAGGAAATGTATGGACTTTAAGATATTGCTATGATACTTAAGGTTTATATGCCGATCTTGGTCATTACACCATATATTTTAGCCATGTGACTAAACATGAGCACAGTCAAACATATACGTTGTAATTAATTCTGACTGACAGGAATATCATGACTACATTATAATTATAATTACAAATAAGCATAGTTAGTTAATCAGTTGCTATTAGCACAAGCATTTTTTTTTATTTTTAGCACAAGCAGTTTTTCTTTATTTTTCAAAACTGTACCAAAAGATGACAGTCCAAAAGATTCACATTTAAATTTGAATTAACACCTTTTCATATATGTGCAAAGTTGATTTTACTCATCTGTAACATCATTGACCACTGTGGTTTGAACAAAACAACACTGGTGTGAAAACAGCTGTGCATGTACATATTATAATGGTTGTATCAACCATTGGTATATGCACACTCTCCCATCTGTTTGTAATCCCCTATTGATTTTAAAACAAAAATACTGCCAACTTATTCATGTTTCAGACTAAACCGAAGCTCTCCATGTAAACAAGCAGACAAACTGCTCATTTTCTGCTTTCAAAAATAACCATTTTCAGTAAAAACTGTCATCTGTCTCCAATATTTGCAGTGTCTGGTTTTAATAGTTCTAAAACAAATTGAACAAATAAAAGGAATAAGACATGTCAATCCCAAAATTGTCTGAATTATTGAGATTATCAAAGACAGTGAACTACATCACATCTTTTGCTTGAAAACAGACCTGCTCATGCAAATATGGTGACCATACTTTACTACTAAAGAAACTACCAGTACCGTTCCATTTGAAACGCCAACAAGTTATCAGTGTTTGGGACCCACTGGTGACAGTCAGATTAAAAATTATACATTCATGAATGAAATGACTAAGTTTTGTGCATTTTTTATATCCTTGATGCTGTTTGTTTTTTAAATCGGTAGAGGGTACAAACAATGGAAAACAGCGAGAATACTGTAGTTTAAAAACGCTTAGTCCTTTGCTGGTGACGTTGAAGAAACCCCAAAAATTAAATTGCTTGTTTATGCAGCAGATGTTGAAGTATTTTCACCTATTTGCAATTACAATACTATAATTACAATGTATTATTTCTGCTGTGTTCATTTGAAGTCATATGGCCAAAATGCATTGCATGTATTGCTTCTACAAACACACACTAACATGGGTATGTGAGACAGCTTGCTAGTAGCTTTCCATGGGTCAGTGGTTCTTCCAAGGTCATTCAAGGTTCTTCCTTCACCAGGTATACTGGCTGCCATATAGGGGTGAAATGATAATTTGATATGATGCAAGAAGTGTAGATTCAGTACAAGACAATACTTACCCTATACAAGTTACTTTAATCTTCAACAGTGATGAATAATTATTAATCATCATCATTAAATTGAGAATTCATCCGAGGCAGCAGTGGCAGGCACATGCATTTCTTTTTATCAGTAACAGAGAAAGCTATTGGCAACACCAGCTTGCCTTTAGCAAATTAGCAAACACAAGGTGACTATCTCACATGGTTTGGAATCTGCTCCCACCCCCTGCAAATTCCATGCTGATTATTTTATCCCGTCAGCACGCTCAGTCAGTGATAACATATATCAACATAAAGAAGACATTACATGTTTGTTTCCCATGTATGATTAAAGTACATGTACTTTACTGATCATTTAATAACCACTTTTACACATAGTTTCACAGTAGTTTCACATTTGGTCTGCTTGCATTGAATATGAAGGCTACACTTCCAGTGTGTCATGCGGTGAAATATGTTACATTCAATTCTGATTGGTGTTTATTGTTTCTTGAAGTAGAGAGTAATACAATAACTATCAATCAGAACTAACTTATTCACTGAGTGACACACTAGAAGTATTGGCATCCAAACTCAATAGAAATAGATATAAAGCAACAGAGAAACTTTGCACAAAAGTAGTTATTAAATTAAATGTAAATTACTTAACTTTGTACATTGGGAAGAAGTTTGGAATGTCTCCTTTTGCAATGATATATGTAATCAGTGAGTGAATGTGCTGACAGGATTAGAAAAAAATGTGCATAGAATCAGTAAGGGGGCAGATTTTCAATAGATGCATACTCTCTGGTTTTGACGTGTGTAATTTAAATTTGACCCATTTTTGATGAGTGTAAACTCCGACTAGACACACATAGATTTGGGCTGGAGCATCAATCTTAATTACCCTTAATTTGCCGCTGGCTTAGTTTCTTACTAAGAGTGCGCTGTCCATAACAAATTTACTGTAGGAGGCACTGATTGACATCTGCTTAAAAACAGTTTACACCTTAACCCCCAATAGTATTGCACCAATGGACGATGTATATGAACTGGGCAAAGCAGATGCTTAGGTGCAACTGAATTTGGTTGAATTGTTTTGAGATTACGTTTGAAGTTTATGATAGAGAAAGAGGAAACAACTATGACACAAATGGACTGTCTTTTGATCACATATCAGATGTTTAGACATCATATTATAATCAACTGGTCAGAAATGTAGCATATGGTGGCTCGTGAAGCCGGTCAAGTTGTGAACCAACATGAATAATTTTACTGGCAATTACTTTGCTTCATTTGGCGGAATGTCCGAAATTTGCTAGAAAATTTAAGAAAGAGTGGAAAAGTAAGCTGCCATTTCTGCGATGTGCATCCTTGATATCTGAATAATATATAACCATCATAGTTGTACATAAATATAAATTGCAAGTGATAATGCCTGTGATGTATGTTTAGTGTTATATAATTTTGTTAAATGAATTCTTGTAATATTTTAACAATTACTATTAGTAAAGAACAAAATATTTCATCAATAATTATGGTTATTTTCCATCTTCAACCAAACTGAATTTTTTTCCTTGAAAACTGGCTATATTGCACAGATCTGTTACAGAAGACCAGATGTCTTGAGCAACCACTTTTTGAGGCAAGAGGGGTTTTGTCTTCAGATGTTTTACTGTATTTTCTTAATTCTTTCCAATAAATGTCATCATTTGTTTTCATTTTTTTTGATCCATCAAAACCCATACTGTTTGTTTCAATTTTTGAAATTTCCACAGGAGTACAGTGTATTCATAACTTTTCACCAATTCCTGGCACTCTAAGCTCAGTTATAATTAGTTCTTTGGTATAGTGATACAGTACATCATTTTTGTTTAAATACCAAACAGTAATACTGTATTGCACCATTGTTTGTGTGGCTCATGCATTTAAATGAAATCATTTATAAACAATGCAATGGAAATGCATAGTAACAGTGTATATTGGGTTTTCAGGTATGGCAATTAAAGTTTCAACAGATGCTACCATATTTGACGTTTAATATTATTGCCAGCTCAGTGTGGCAAATTACATTTCTCTTTGGTAATTACTGTGATTTACTTTTCTTTTCATCTTCTACTGTACCAGAGGAATTTTCAGAGTTGTCAAGAAAGATAAAAAGTTTCTGCTTGGTGCAAAACAGTACATTTCCACATGTGCTAACAGGTACATGTACATTTAGTTATCAATGGGGATGTAATTTGTATCTTGGCAATTTTTCTGATATACACCTTGTCATAGTCTGGGGTGGGATAATATTCTAGAAATGTAAAACTGGTATTTTTTTCGTCTTTTTACACATGTTTATTAGGCTGGAAAATTTTAACTTGCCCCAAACATAATATCCCAGCACCAGTGAAAAATAAGCAAAATATATTGTAATGAAATCACGTTATATTTATTTTAACGTTTGTTTTCTTTCTTTCTTTATTGGCACTTTAAAACCATATGGACGTAGGAGTTTCTTCCCATGTTGTTCCTAGAACCCTCAATAACAGCACCCAGGCTGCCATGAGACAGTATCTCTGTAATAGGGCAAACCCACAAGTGCAGCAAGGTATATTGAAAAATCTTTGCTCCATCTATCCCTACAGTGCAGCAGTTCAAGGTCAGATATGGAGAAAATCTTGAAAATTGTATGCATCTCATATGCTCAACATGAAGCAGAGCATATTATGTTATGTTGCCCATCTATACATTATCAGTTTCACTTGTGCACATTAACTCAAGTTGGACATGATCTACAGTTATCAAACTTAGTGGATAACTGTACTTATGGTAAGGAGGAACTCTGTTGATTTTCAGTTCAAGGTCACTGCAAGAAGAAAAATGGTTTGCCCACAATAACACAGGTTGGCCATGATTTTGTCATCAAACTTTGTGGATAGCCTGTACTTGGGGTGAAGAAAAAGTCTATCGATTTTTGGTTCAAAGGTCAAGGTTATTGAAAGAAGAAAAATGGGTTCTGCACAGAATATTGAGTTCTTCATCATCTGTGGTTACCAAACTTTGTGGATTACTTTTACTTGGAGTAATGAAGGGCCCTGATGAATTTGGGGTAAAATATCAAAGGTCACTGTGACTGAAGGAATACAACAGGTTTCCGTAGAGTAATATTATTTCTAGATTTCATACCTAGGCTGAACTTTGGATGGTTTGCACTTGTCTAAGGAAGAAGCATATTCATTTTGGGGTCAAAAGTTAAAAGATCAAGGTCACAGTGTCACTAAGAGAAGAAAATGTTTCCTGCATAATAGCATTAGTTCTGCATCAGCAACCTGGACCAGTTGTTGTGGATTGCTTACACTTGGAGCAAGGAAGAAGCCAATTGATTTTGTGATTAAGCTCAAGAGTCAAAGACTGAAATATGAACAATTGTTCTACACCCCAGAACTGGATTAAACATTGTGGATAGCTCACACTAGGGGTAAGGAGGAAGTCTATTGATTTGGTGGTCGAAAGGACCAAGGTTATTTTAACTGAAAAGAAGAAAAGTGATTTCTAGAGGACCTTTAAACACTGGTGGATAATGTATTGTTTCACCCCTACTTCCATGTTTAGCATATCATGTGCTGAAAAATTTTATCCCAAAAAACCCAAACCAAACCAAACATTCAGTTTTCAAGTATGAAGAAATTGCATATTATGGATGTGATATATTCATACACTTACAAAATGTGTTGATGATAAATATACAACACAGAATTTTCTACTTGAAGATTAACTCGCATGGTGGAAATGTACACACTTGACAAGACTATATTTCATTTTCATTGGTAAAGAAATGATGTTTTTATCATTTATGTATTCATTCGTGGAAAATGAGAGAGAGAGAGACAAAAGGAGAAGAAGAACATTGAATTATAAATCATTCCCATTTCATAGAGTACATAAATATAAATTGCAGACACATATCTTTATTAAACCTTTGCAGTATAGATTTATGGTGGAGAAATAAGAGCAGCAAATAACAGGTTGAACATAGCTGAATATTATGATAGGGACAAATTAATTACATTTAAAGGCATCATTGTAAATGTACAATTTTAGAGAACTGCACATTTTTTGGAGAATTATTGTTGATAATTTGTACTGCAAGTATGGATCTGATGTATATATTTTCTCTGTGTAATTTATATAGCATAAAAAGATAAGCTGACCTTGTGCTTATGTCTGAATGAATAGGTTATTTTAAACTTACTGTGAGGGGCCACTTGTCATTTATGAGCAAAATCGCAGTTACACATATCATGTTTACTGTATAAATGCACAGTTGTGTGCAACAACATGCTAAATATGACCAGTGACCACAAATTTTTTGGCAAAATACCTTTCACCACTGCTGTGTATGACCTTTTTGTATAAGCATATATAACCACTAATGTCATTTTGTTGAATCCTTTGTAATTACAATTGCTGAGTGGTGTCTGCAGGTGAAATGTGGATTGTTTGGAATAAAGATGAAGAAAAAGAAAGCAAATTGGGGAAAAAGTTGTCTGGTTAAAAACAGGGTTCTCAAGAGATGCATACCCTTAGGTTTTGACAGAGGGAATTTAAATTTTACACATCTCTAATGCATGGAAATTCCAACCTGAGGATTTTTATGATGCATGTTGATTTTGGCTGGAGCATTTCCTTAACAAACTGACTACACATGCCAGTGATCAACATTTGCAAGACTACTATTTACACCTTATGGGCCCCAATGCAAAATCAATATGAACTGAGCAGAGCCAGCAGGTCACTGATGTCACACTTAGCTGGAAAAAGCTGAATCAAGGGTAGATAGTTTTGAGATTATTTTTGACATTTATGATAGTGGAGAGGGAATCAATTTTGACTCGATTGGATTAACTTTTGAATCAAATGATCCGTGTTTTGTTTGATTGCCGATCAACATACATGGGATTCTACCTGCAGGTAGGACAAAAGTACCATTATAAAAGCCTTCTACAGCACAGCCATTTTATAGTTCCAATCTATCACTTTTGAAAAATAAAATATTTATTTTTAGAGTCTGGAAATGTTATACCAGTGCATTGATATATGGTAATCTGATCATGAATGCCGACGTGTACACAACAAGCTGTTAATTGACCACCTTACTGATGTAACCTGGAGAGTTTAAGGCCAAATATGGGACATTTTGTGATGTGTTAAAGTAATAAACAGATAATTGATGGTTCATGATTGCTTCAATTCTTGTAACAAAAATTGGTTGATCTTTTACTTTTTTGTATTGTTGAATTGTGCTTTATTTCCAGAAGATGTTTAAAGAGAAATATTTAAGGGAAGTCATGTTTTAGCTCAGTTCACGTCAAAATGCAGAAACATCTGCTTTCGCCCAATGGTTAAAAAAAACCCACTGGCTGAGAAATATGAAACTCGGAACACATCTCATGTCAAATCTGAAACTTGCTCTATATGATGAACTTGGCTTTGAGGAATATTGGAGAGAAGTCAGCAAATTGAAAAAAAACCAGCCACAGAAAATTTGAAGTCTGGTCTTTCTTGCAGCTTGAGCGTGGTTGTTTTGTCATTGACACATTTTAATGCTGATAGAGCAAAGACATTCTCATTTCTTCTCAAAAATAAAATTATTCAAGATGAAATCTGGACCTGAAAACTAATTAAGACCTCTTAAGTGTGAAACTTAATAATCAAAATTAATGTCACTAGTGGTCACCAGTCAGTGATCTTGTGAATGAAACTAAAAATGTTTTTGGAATTTATTTTTAAAAAAATCTTGGCAGTGAAGTATGAGATATACACCTCTTCATTCTTGATTGAATTGTCCTACACTGGCTCATATCAGTTAATCACAATGGCTCAAGAAGTAAATTTTCTTTCCTGTCTCAGTCTCAGAAATGACCTGCCAGTGATGATCATTCTGAGACTCGTATACCAAAGAAATAGAAAGTTAGTAACAATTGTGAGAAGGAGAGTAAATCTCCAAAAGTTGAAAGAAATACAGAGCATCTGTTACAAAATACTATGCAAGTGTTTCCCTTTTATTCATCATGAGACAAGAAATCTTGAACATCAATTTGCTCCGTGAATAACAAACAATTGCAGCTACAAGATTATGACTCAAAAACAAATGACTTGAGATTTTGGTGTCAAGGGTCAAATATAACTCTTAAGTTTTTAAATCCATTGAGAACCCTGGTAACAAGTTTCATTAGATTTATAAGAAAAAGTTGTATCCTGAAGATGCAAACTAGCTTTTTGTGATACCATAATCATCAAAATCCAAATTGCAATTAATTATTCTGCCTTCAAAAGATTAGCAATCATGGATGTACACAGTTCAAAGGTTTGTCTTGTTAGTTATCTGTTGTGAAAACCTGCAGAGTGTCAGTAATGCCAGAATTAGATACCTTCACACTCTGCTTTAAATGTAGCGTGATGGGCACATCCTGTCTTTAATCATTAGATACCTTCACACTCTGCTCTAAATGTAGCGTGATGGGCACATCCTGTCTTTAATCATTAGATACCTTCACACTCTGCTCTAAATGTAGCGTGATGGGCACATCCTGTCTTTAATCATTAGATACCTTCACACTCTGCTCTAAATGTAGCGTGATGGGCACATACTGTCTTTAATTGTGTGTGGTAATATTACATAATGATGGTAGTAAAAGACATCTTTGTCAGTTTCTCTTGATAGGTTATATGCTTTTTTTCTGAATGAGTTCATTCTAATGTTATTGTAAAGATTTGTATTCATTGTTGTAAAAGCAGTAGTGCCATCGTTGAAAACTCACATCTGAGCCAAAAATGTGCCATGATTGAAGATCTTATTATTTCTTCATCTTAAAACATCTGTCAATCCTTTTAATTGTTCTGTTGGTCCACATAATATATTTGTCATGGGTGACTTTGGTTTTGGTCCGAATAAGTGTTTAACTTGTAGCTGACTTGGCAGTGCATGTGTCACAATGCCAATAGACTACATGTAAACTTTATATAAGAACGATAATGCTGTGATGTATGTTTAGTGTTATATAATTTTGTTATATGAATTCTTTGTAATATATTAACAAGAACTATCAGTAAAGAGCAAACTATTTAAACAATAATTATGGTTATTTTCTATCTTCAACCCAACTGATTTTTTTTCCTTGAAAACTGGCTGTCCTGCACAGACTTGTTATGAAAGACCAGATGTCTTGAGCAACCACTTTTGTGGCAGGAGAGGTTGTTTCACCAGACAGGTGCTACTGTAATTGTTTCCCATAAATGTGATATTTGTTTTCATTTTTCTTGATACATCAGAACCCATATTTACTATATGTGTAGTGTTATTCATTTCAATTTCTGAAATTTACATAGGATTACTGTTCATTCATAGTTTTTCACCAATTCTTGTCACTCTTAAGCTCAGTTATAGTGAGTTCTATGTTCTAGTGATACAGTACACTATATTTGTTTAAATACAAAACAGGAATACTGTATTGTGCCAATGTTTGTGAGGCTTAAATGAAATCATTTATAAACAATGCAATAGAAATTTATAATAGCAACGAATATTGGGTTTTCCAGTATGGAAACGTCAAGTTTAATCAGATGCTACCATATTTGATCTTTAAAGTTACTCTCAGCTTAGTGACAAATTACAATTCTCTTCAATAATTACTGTAATTTACATTTACTGGTAGGCCTGGTGTCAGGATAATGTGACTGGATGGCATGATGCCCCAGTGCTAGATATCACTATAAATGAAATCATTTATAAACAGTGAAATAGAAATGCCTAATAACAATGAACATTAGGTTTTAAGGTATCGGAAATTAAGGTTTAAACAGATACTACGTAACCATATTTGACATTTAATGCAAATTCTCATCAGTAATTACTGTAATTTACTTTTCATTTCAACTTTTACCGCACCAAATGAATTTTCAGATTTATTATGAAAGAACAACAAAGTTAGTGCTTGATGCAAAACTACACATTTTCCACATGTGCTAGCAGGTACATGTATATGTAGTTGATCAACAAGGATGTAATTTGTATCTTGGCAATTTTTCTGATATTCAACCTGTCATAGACAGGGGTGGGGTGATATTCTAGAATTGTAAAACCTGGTAATTTTTCTCAGTTACATGTGTTCGTCTGTACATATGGATTTAGGCCGACTGGAAAATTACCCTTGCCCTTGGAAAACAATACCCCATGATGAGTAAAAAATAAGATTTATTTTAACATTTCTTTTCTTTTTTTTCCTTTGTTGGCACTTTAAAACCATATGCATGTTGTGAACACTTTTTTTTATCAGTGTAATCATTTGCCAGGCAGTAAGTGTGTATCAATCTCCTTTAATTGTCATGTAAACAGATCATAAATGCAACTTATGAGTGCTACTTTTTTTGTTACATCGATCTCATTTTGAATTAAATCCTCTTGGAAGCTAATTGTTAGAGACCAGTGCCTTTTATTTCCAAACTCACCTGTCAAAGAAATGTCATGAGTTATATTATTAACAATTAGTGCCTACTCACCTTAAAATCGGCAACATGCATCAAAACAATATTTGACATGAAGAAGGGAAGAAATCTATTGATTTGGGGTCAGAAAATAAAATATCATGGTAATAGTGATTAATTCGTTTAAAATACATTTTACCACACCTTCATTTCAAAGTCATGTACCAGATACTATAACTCCAACCAAACTTAGAGTAAGTAATAAAATATGTATGGACTTTGAGGTCAGAGGTCAAGGCCATTGAATCTAGAATTATTTCCAATTTCTGAGTAATACAGTCAAACCTGTCATAAGCAGTCACCTCTGGGAAGTGAAAAAATATGGTCTCTTATGAAGTTATGACAAGTGGCTGCTTAATAGAGATTCATTTCTACAGTGGATTTATTTTGGGAAAATTGTTTGCCAAGTCAGGTGATTGAATAGAAATGAACTTGAAGGCAGGTTTGGTTTTATTTCTGCACAATATACTGTGTATTATACAGGTGTGCACAAGATGATCTGGCTCACCTTTGTCAGTAACCATCCTGCGTGTCAAGCACTTGCAACCATTTGCACTGCCAGCTGTGCAGTTGCAAATGTTTTGCAATGATTCTCTTATCATCCAGTGCAATGAGGGTCCAGTCACAGTTGTTGCAGGCAGCCTCAGTTTCTCTGATTGGAGCAGGCTTGCTGAAGTGGCAGCCAAACCAGGTTGTAATGACCAAGTGTCACCTGTATGAACCCTCTTAGGCCGCCTGGCATTCCAACTGGCAGTGGCCAAGTTAACAGCCATGCAAGTCATTTCATGGCATTTGAGGTTTTACTACGGGATGCACTTGCCCATGCCCAGAAAACTGACTTGATAATATTCCTTCAATGAAGCTTACCATCTCTGATAAATTGTGGCCATCAGGACTGTTCCAGAGCCTCTGATTTCTGAACTTATTTCCTGTTTTTAATGTCCCTGTGGATGGACGCTAGCTTGTGCTTGTTCTTTTGTAATGATAGCTGTGGCAGAGGTTTCATTGACAACTTTGGCCACCATTTTCTCGGGTGTCATCTGTGTACATGATCTATGTGTATCCTTGGGTTTGGTAGCACTCTCGTCTGCCAGCACAGGCTGCTCCACTTGCTCGAGGTCCAGCTTTTTGTCATCTCCGACACCAGTGACCCACGCTGCCTATTGGTCAGTCACAGTAAGTTGCTGGATGGCCTCCCAAATGTTGCCTTCAGAGATTCAGAGAGAGATCTCTTGTTCACCACCCCAGAGTGGTGGGACACTGATCAGGCATGCCGGTTGTGGTAAATGAGCTCCACTTCTAGCCCTCTGATGGACTGTAGTTTCTGCAGTTGCAGAAATTGTCACTGGAAATTTTCCTTAGGAAGATTTCTTATTTTCAAATTTTTCAAGTTCACCACATCGTCAATGGTTGCACTGGTTTCCAATTGTTCACTCATCCAGCTTCATGTGGCTGGCCTCAGTCAGGCCATTACCTGTGGTGGTTTTTTCAAAATGTTCCAGCACCCACTGTGAATGCAAGTAAAATCATTGGGAGGAAACAGGCTTCTCAGGCTCAGAAACAATAAGGTGGTTGAATATCCTGCCTGTCCCTGTAATGCACAGGCTGCCTGCTGTGTGGTTTCAGACTTATCATATAGTGCCCACATTGCCTGTTAGTGGTTAGCCTGTTAACCAAGCTGCTGTAGTGCTTCTAGGGTGTTAGGGTAAGGAGGTCAGACCCTATTAATATCTCATACTCTTCATGTGTAGCACACTGTTGTGCTTGTGACATCTCACTGACATTGCCCACTCTGCTATATATATTATAATATTTTCTTGGCCAATGTACAAGTATTACAATACACCATACAAGATTTGTCCCTTGCACAAAATAATTGTTGCCACCCTAGTAGACAAGCTTTACCTTTTATTTTATTTTCTTCTTCTTTTTCTGTGGTGCAGCTTGCACTTTACTTTGTCACTGCCATGTGTCCCAGCACATCCATTCTTCTGTATGGGTCCTCTTTCCATATAAACAGCATAGCACATTGTTTCTGGGGATCAGCCTCATTTTGGGTTATGCATGAGCCAACCAGGGTGGGGGAGGGGATGTGGGAAAAGAATCGTGAAAGTAGGCCTTAAATCTCAGAATCTTCAGGATAATTGCATTTGCTGCTGCTCCACTAAAGATGCTGTGGTGAAATTTTAACCAGCTATTTAGCATGAGTGGACAGTAGCTCGCATACACTGTACCATAGTCATGCCTGCAACAAGGTCAGTATCATAGAAAACAGAAATATTAATTGATGTCCTAGTAGAGGAACATATTACCGGTAATCAGTGACCTCTTTCCATGTATGGCTAAAACTAGACTTTTAGACCAATGAAGATACTTTAATGAAACGTCTGCTTTTTATATCTTGACTGCAGTATTGTTCATATTCAGTCATATCCCATGCCATGAGGTCATGGTCATAATAAGGGATGATGGGTTTTACAGATTTATATATTATTTTCACCAGCTACCTTTACTATTGGCCTCCCTTAAATTCTGACTAAAGTACTGTGGAATATTTTTATACCAGTTCACATCATATCGAAACAAAATTTAAACCTCTGACTAGTTTAATCGTTAGTAATGAAAATTGTTATAATATTGTGGTGCCTCTCATTCTAAAGCACTCTGCCAATGTTTACAATTGCATGTTACCCTGTCTCACTAGTGTACACAATGTTTGCACACTTCAGGAAATCAGAAAGAGTTGGAAATAAGAAGTTTGTGCCTGACTTGGAAAATCAGAGTATTTTTGTTTGCAAAATGTTGTCAAAGTTGTGGAAAGGCAGGAGTTTTTAGTAACCACTTTACATAGCTCAGTAGCAGGAAAAAATGTTGAAAATCATAATTTAACTGATAGCAAATTTTGTTAAATTGCCAGAATGTTTTGAAGTTATGGAACTCCTCAGTCTATCACTGTGTGAAGTTATGCGTTGGTTGGCACCTTATTCTCATGTTCAACTTTGTAAGTAGGTCATTGCTATTGTAACAACTGAGATATCCCCCAGCTTGAAACAGTGTTCTGCTGAGGCGGTAATATTCCTTTTTTTTTTTTTGGGAGGGCTGTGTAAATGTCTTCCAGTATGTAATCACAAGGGACATTCATAATTAGATTCATCAGTTGGAAAAGCTTTGAGCTGAGCTTAGAAAGATTTTTGATGTGACTAAAATATCATATGGATGTTTGCAGCTAAAGCGAGTTTAATTCCTTGTTAGAATAATTGACAATGAAAAAGAAATCTAGAGATTTACAGGTCTTGCTAGCTATATGCCAATCTGATGCACCTGCTTTCATTTTAATGCCATTTATTATGAAGAAAGAACATTCAGTTTGTGCCACGGTGCTCATTTTGATGCCATTGCTGGTTCCATGTGCTATGATTTGTGTACAACTCACAGCTCATCATCCATCGAGAGAGCACAGGTACTTTTGAGTTATGCCATAAAATCAGAAATGCATATATGGTTTGAAGCGAGCATCACCTGTATTGCCAAATTTATCACAACGGAAGTTGTCAGCTATGAAGTCTGTTCTTGATTGTACACTTGTAGATAACTTGATGTTATGTTGTTTCCTCTCTCGCTATCTTTCTCTATCAAAATTTTGGTCAAAGTTCATATGTCTTCTTCATTAAATAAGATGACTTATATTAACTTCTCAAAACAGCTGATGTGTACATAGTCCACATTTTTTGTTAAATTTTATTAGCATAGCAGCATTTAAATGAGATTGTTTATTGTACTCTCAGTTGTGTAAAGGTTTAAAGTTTTTGTAAATGTGTCCCCAATCCCCACCACCATCACCACCACTGCCACAACATTATTAGTTTTATGCTGCGTATCTATTCATCATCATCTCATACTTTCTTGTTGGTAATAAAGCTAAAAACTCTTGAGCCAAACCAGATCAGATTTGGCGGTTAGATACATTGTATGGAAACCAAGACTTGATTAAGTTCTGGTGACTGTGACCTTAGTTCTAAACATTTTTAAACATGTTTCATCTTTCTTTGACATCTTTTTATTACATAAACTTTGTAAGCAAGCAAAATTTTTAGTACATTTCAGCAAAAACTACCTGAGATAGACAAATAAAATTTGGTATGCATATTTGTATTAATATGTAGTTGATATAATTTTTTTAATATTCCAGGTCTTTATTGCAATATCCAAAGCTTTTGGGTTTTATTTTAACTTTTTGAACTCGTGACATTTTTATTTAATGAAAACATCGTTAGGTCAGTTTAGCAAAAACCATTTTAGGTAGACAAGTAAAACAAGTCATGCATGTTTGTCGACACATGCAGATGACTTAATTAGCTTTTTCCAGCCATTATCAGAATTATTCCAGATTTTTTAAAGGGCTTATTTGCATTGTGTTTTTTTTGTGTTCTCTATCGGAAAAAAGGCAAGCATATGCTAATTTTTGCAAAGTTTTATGTATGCCACTTGAAAGGAAAATCCACCACTTGATGTATCACATCATTAATAAAATTTCATTTTATTCAACCTGCTAAATTTTAAGAGCATATAGGATGGCTCGTTTTCCATTGTCCATTGCCTGTCACATATTAACAAAGTTTATTATTACTACTACTTAAAAACTACATGGAGGGATATTCATCTCAAGGTCTGCTTAGTCCTAAATGAAAATGGTGCTGCTTGGATATCAGATATGGCTGCCACAAGTACCAGCTAGAAAATCTTGTTATCTCTGTTTTTCTTGAATGGTTGATAATATCAGTATGGGTTTTTTACTTAGAACTTATTGTGACGTTGGTCCTATATGAAAATGATGCTGATCTGACATCAAATATGGCCACCACAGCAGCCATCTTGAAAATCTTTTAAGCACTGCTTCTCCTAAAGAGGTTATATCAATAGTTTCCGCCCAAAGACATCTTATAGTATCTAGTTGGTTCTAAATTAAAATTATGCTAATCCATGGTGGCCACCTTAAAAATCTTGTTCCCACTACTGCTCAAAAAATTTGATAGCCCAGTGCCCGGGGCCCCTCTAATTTCAGCAGAAGATTAATTATTATATCTTATTGGTTCTAAATGAAATTGGTGCTGATCTGATGTCCATTGTTGCCAGCATGGCAGCCATCTTTAAAATTTTACTATAGCTTCTCCTGAATGGAAATTCATATTGACATGGAGTTTTCACCAATGATTTATTATCATGCCTAGTTGAGTATTAGTGAAAATGGTGTTATTGAATTCTCACTATTGGGATCCCGCCTGAATCTAGAGTCATATCAACATGAGGTTTTCACCAGAAGATTTTTAGGATGTCTAGTTGATCCTAAATGCTACTAGACATTCATTATGGCTGTCAGAGATGCTCCTCCTTCAGAATGGATGGTCATATCAACATTCGATTTTACTGAAAGATTTCATATGATGTCAGCTTGAGTCTAAAAAGAAAACAAAACCAATCTGACAGCCAATACATGGCAACCATCTTGAAAAACTTGTCATTATTACAGAATGGAAAGTCAGATCAGTATAAGATTTTCATTAGAAGACCTTTTTTTTTTAGGTCTGATTGGTCCACAATGAAATTGGCACCAATCTTATCTCCAAAATGGCCACTAGAGTGACCATCTAGAAAATCTTGTTGCTAACCTTCCAGATGGATGGTCATTATTTTGGCTTTGTCAGCTTTGCTGTAACAATTAAATCCTTTACATCTTTTAAAAAGATGAGAACTCGGGGATTTTTTAAAAAAAAACGTTTCATTTTCTCATTGAATAGGGGCAGATGGATCTTCCAGCTCGAGGGCTACATTGCATTCTGCTTTTCCAAACTATGCTACAGTTTGCATCCCACTTGTAGGGTCAAGTCAGTCAAGTTCTATGGCCAATGTCCAGTCTTGCACACTACCAGTGCAACCTGCTTTTTTCCAGAGTACAACATCATCTGAACCATTGCACACATTGGGGCTGAGTTATCAGACAAATTCTCAAAGGTCAGCACAGTCTCAATCTAGTAGGATCCCAGATGGGACATTGATGCGGACAGTTGGCAGTCAGTGCAATACGGGTGGGGAAGTTTGCAAAAATGCAGCAAACACATACCATAATAACACAAGCCAATCAAATTCTTCAACTTCCCATCAGCAGTCTCTTTCTCAAAATATAACCAGGACTCAAAACATGGGAATGAGTCAGATGATGCCAGTGGGAGAAACTGATCTACAAGGAAATAGGTACTTAAGATGTTTACTAAGGTTAGACACACAGGCAGCAATACCAAATGCTTTTACAGATTCGTTGAGATCAGGGGGTATTTGTAATATGAACACTCAAGAATCAAATAAAGCTATAAGTAGAGCTTCCATTTCTACAACAAAACAACCCTTAATGAGTCATCCACTGCAAATTCCAAATGAAGTTCCCTTTATTGTACCTCCCAACTGGAATCCTGCAGCTGCAGCAGCTTTACATTCACGTAGTCAGCAGGATGATTCCGAGCAGGATGGAACTTCCAGTAGGTTACTGGGGAGATGGTATCAGATCCCAGGAATGGAACAAGAGAACACAAACACTTGTCTTCCAACACAAACATGTACTAAAGATACTGAATCACTTAAATCATCAACCACAGAATGTTGCACAGAAATAGAGATCGTTTCACCTTGTACATCAAATTCACTTTCTGCACAGATGCCAATATGCACTAGTACCTCAACAACCAATGTGACCTCATCAGCCAGTTTTATAAGTATTTCACCATTATCACCTCAAGTCAAGGGCAAATTGTCAACTTCCATGCCCTCAATACCATCACTTATGGAGACTGTGACAATGAAACTGAAGCCACCAGCAACCTCAGATTTCACTATAACTCCTTCTATACTTACAGATGCCAACATGATGCAAAATACACAATTGGTAGCAAGTTCTGATACTCCAGTTTTTCAAGGCAGCAGCCATGTATTGATGACTTTGAATAATGTTCAAGTCCAGGAAGTCAGTTCTGTGTCAGCCACTTCAAAAACTGCAGGTTTTTCAGGACAAGAACCAAAATTAATTAAGAACAAGGAGTCTTTTGTGCCATGTCCAGGTTTAAACACCCCGAAGGAAAGTAATTCATCTTCTGTTAGTCCCAATTATAATAGTGTCCATCCTTTGGGCAAAGTCAAAAATGTTAATGTATCAAATGCAACAGGAGATCTGAGTGTGCAAACAATGAATCCTGAAGACTTAAGTAAAGAAGAGCTTGCCCAAAAAATTACAGAGATTGATAGTTTGATAAATCGGTCTAAACTCCTGGTGGCAAAAAAGCACAGTGGAAGAAGCGAGACATCAACTGAAATGTGGAGTGAATATGCAGCAGAAGACACTGCTAATTCATTGGTAATAGGTCAGATTGCAGAAAGTGAATCTCCATGTTCAAAAAACAAAACAAACGAGTCTGATACTCCACCCAGTGTATCAGCTGAAAACAAGGAAGGAAACATTGCCTCAGACAGACATGTCATTAACTCAGATTGTGCATCCAACACATCAGCTGATGTAAATGTTGCACGTGTTCCAGAATCTTTGTCACCAGCACCTAGCCAAATAGATAATGAGAATGGCGTCAGTTCCTCAGGATTAGGAATCTGTATTCTGAACACTTTTTCTTTGGCACACATTGGGCATAAGAGCCCTAAGGAAACATATGAGGCAAAGAATACCACAGAAGGTAAGGAAATTGCAAAAAAAAGAAAACTCAGTGATGAATTTGTTACCAGTATGGTAAAAAAATCAAAGCAATCTTGTGACAAAGCTGAAGATGACAGTAATAGCAGTAATGCATGCATCAGTGGAAGGAGGGCTGTATTAGAACTACCTGTGGAGAAAGTAAACAAAACTAATACAGATATTAGGAAATTTCACACTGGAAATGTACAGGAGGTCCTTGAAATATCAGAAGATGAGGGTGATTTAGATGATGTAGCAGAGGAACACAAACAACCTCAATCTGCTGAAAAGCAATGTGAAAGAGGGTCACCAAAGGAGAAGACGACAAGAAATAATGCAGCAAATGTGGAGGGGAATACAGAGGGAGAGGTTAATGAGTTTACCACTCTGTCACATGTAGCATTTACAGAAACAAGTGCCAGTGAAATGAAAAGTTGTTTTAAGATTGTTACCTTTCATGATAAGAAGCTGCTTCAAGTTGAGACAGAGTCAGGAAAGTTTTTCATAATGAAAGAACTTTTAAACAAGTGTTTTGAGAGCTTCAAACAAAGGAATTATTTCCGGGTATTCAAAGCCAAAGAATATCATTTGAAAATTCCAGTCATTGACCTACCAAAGAAGTTCAAGCCATATACAATACAGTATCTCGAATTGAACCAAATTTTGAAGCGAGGTCAATCAAATCCAGATAAATATATCAGTATCATTGAGCAGATTAATGCTGAAAGACTTTATCTTTTTGATTTTAACAAAATAACTATGAATTCACTATCCAGAAATGTGAAAGATGGCAGTGTCAGTGTAGATTCTCGTTCTCAGAATGCCAAGCAAGAAAGGCCAGTTGATGATGGTTCTAATAATTTATCAACACCTGCAGCTCCAAAAAGTGTCCCTGCACCAGGAGCCATCATTTCTGATGATCCTGTTGTAATCACATCATCTGATTCTGAAACTGCTTCCAGTACAGATTCTGTGGACAGTGATTGTACCCTTCCCTATATAGATGGAAAAGCCAGGCATTTGGTACTTGACAGAAGAAAAACTCCAAAGAAGACAAGATCACCGAAAAAGCAGAAACAGAATAGAAAAAAGCAGGACAAAAGTGATGTCCATGTAGGTGGCACATTGAAAGTGAATGGGGTTAGCATGAGATATATCTTTAATAATAAGAAGAGATACATTCCATTTGAGGACCTTGCAAGGTCTTTTCCACAAATAAACATCTACAGCTATCTAAAAGAAGGAAATTGTCCCATGATAAACTGTCCATCAAATGAGGTGAGCATTTTTAACAGCACTGATGTGTCTTTACCCAAACTTAATAAAAACCCAGTTTTAGTAGAGTATGATAGTTTTCAGTCACTTGTCCATAGCCTGCAAGAATCGGCTTCCCCCGTGGCAGCAGGATCCCAGGAAAAGGAGCACACTGACAACTCCACTGCCAAGAAATTATTGGCATTATATTCAAAGACACTGCAAAAATTGAAGGAGTCCTGTCTTGCTCCCCATGAGGCAGAATCATCTGGAAAGGATCAGGAAAGTTGTCAGTTACAGGATTCCACTAAACTTAAATCTCCTGCAGCTACAGAGCCAACTGTGACAGAGGATGGGCAAAATTCCCCAAATGTGATGACACTAAAGACATCTTTTAAAATGGTCAGATCTGTTGGAAGGTTACTATCTTTAGAGGATTCAGATTCTGGTGTAACAAATGAAAAATCAGTTATTGATAATAAATCTGTTCAAATGAGCAATATGTCCAAACATTCATATGAGAGTCCCATTGAAAAAGCAGATAAAAGCTCTCCCACTTCGAAAGACCATAGAATGGCTGGACATTCATCACAAAAAAAGACCTCAAGTGCAAGTAGAGAATTAGTTAACAAACAAATTAGACAAGCCATGCTAAATAAACCGTATGTTGCATTAGAAAGACTAAGTCCTATTATAGTCAGACGTTTGATGGGAAATGATACAGAATTACTGAAAGTTGCATTTCCATTCAAGCCACAGAAAGAAAACTCAACAACAGTCACAAAATGTGTCAGACATCGTAATTCAGGTCAACGAAAAAGAAAAACTGTTCCTTTAAAGGAAATTAGTTTACCCATCCAAGATCTTCATCAGGGAGACAATCTGAAGAAACCTGCTGCAAACAGGGATTTGGGATCAGAAAATGACACTGTACACAGTATCAGCATCTGTGAGAGCGTTGGTTTGGTAAACCAGAACATGGAAAATGCAGAAATTTCTGGACAGTGTCACATCATAAATTGTAAGGATACTGGAAATGTTTCCTTACCAGGAAACCATGACAGTGGAGGAAATTCTTTCCCTGAAGATGGTTTAGTAAAGTCAATTCACATACATGAAGATGTCCATTCAAAAGATTTAGAATCAAATGATGGGAGAAAGATTGTCAGTTCTGAGGATCAGAATAAACCTATGCCTGTGGACAGAGATGAGCATGATACTGGAAGGAATTTTCCAGGAACAGACATTGCAGAGATGGAACATGAAGATATTGACTCAAATACAAACACCTTACTAAACGAAGATGTTTTGGAAACTTCATCAGACCAGCCTGCATTATGTCCAGCTATTGCACAAAGAGATAATACTTACAATAGTGTACTAGAAGAGATTCAAAATTTGATTGATGAAGGAAAGAAAGGAGATGAGACTACAGATGTAAATGTTTTTCCCAGTGATTATTCTGACCATGAGGATTTCCAGGCGTCTCTTTCTAATGCTCTTGGTTTGACCACTTCCAGGCTTCAGTTTTTTGGGAGACCATCAGAATCAAGAGAAGGAGATCAGTTCTTTAGATTTGGTGAACAATTTGACAATATTCTCCTAACAGGTAAGTGATATAGATGTCTAAAGTACTATGAGAACTAAAATTATCTCTGTTGATCTGACCATTTTTATTTTGTCATGCACTGGCATCATAACTGGAGTAATGTTTAGTCTGTCTTTACAAGAATTTAGAACTCTGACATTTCTGGACCATTTTCTGTAGGAAAGTGATTTGTTCATTTAAGATTACATAGAGAGCTCCGACAATTTGTACATTGGGGTTCTGGTCTGGTCAGTTGTTAGGAATGTACAGATCTTATAGCCATGAAGCATAACATTCTAAAATCACCGTTCTTAACAGTTTAGATGTTCTGATGATTGGAAATCAGCATACCCATGAGTTCGAGACTCGTTTTGATTGCAAAGTGTGTTTGCCATGGTTAAGGTAAGTATTACCTGTGCAGTTTTCTATTCTAGAACTGACCCATGGAGCTCAAAACTCTTATTTCAACATAGGTGCACACAATTGATGCACTTTCTCTAGCAAATTTTATTGATTTTAGAAGTCCCATTTTATACATTGGTGGTGTATGTTACTTCCAGAGGAACTACCTGGATGAAGATTTTGGCCCCAGAATGTGAAATTTTTCAGTATTAGCTCACCATGGAGTATTTTGGAAAAGTCACTGAATTTGATTTTTGTTAAGTCTGCAAGAACCTTGGCATACTGGCATAGAGGCTTTTCAGTATTTGAGAAATTATGTTGATTTACCATCAAATATGAATGATGGTATTAAAAGCAATAGAAACCTTGAAACAGTTGGGGTTTTTTAACACATGCTGTCAACAGCATGGGAAGAAATTTTCACAGAAACCATCATGCAGATCCAGATTTGCTAGACAATTGCTTTTGCTTTTGCCAGAAATGTTATGTCCAATCAGGTGCCTAATCAAGTTGTAAAGATTCAGTTCCCTAAGGGACTACATTTATCAAAATATCTCACCACACCAAAGACCAAGTGAACAGATGGTATGTCCTTTTATGTGTCATGTCATACTTTGTCTGTCCATCTGTCAGCATATGGTTTTGTAGTGTTTATAGGCTTTATCTTTGATCAGATTTGCTATATAAACTTATACATGAATCATAAGGATCTTGGATGGGTGTTATTTTGAGTGATGACCATGCATATTAATAATGTGAACTTGCATCTGATTGGTTGATGCCATAAAAACTTTATATACCATATTTCCGAGCAGATCTTGATATATATATATATATATTATATATATATATATATATATATATATGTAAAGGTCTCTAGTGAGTTTGATTATTATTGACATTCATGCATATTAATAAGATGAACTTGCATCTGATTGGCTGATGTTGTGTTCACAGTAGAGGCCCTGTCTTGGATCCAGTTTTGTCAGATTTGATATGTAAGCTCATATCATTGAGATCCTGGACAAGTTCAGTTATGAGCAAGATCCACACATAAATAATGAGACTATCTTGTATGTGATTGGCTGACCTTGTGAACACTCTAGAGGGCATATTTCTGTTCAGATTTCATATGTAGGTTTGCATGATCAAGACCTCTGAGTTCGATTTTCAGTCATTTTCGGCTTTGGGGAATTTCTTTTCTCAAAACCTATGACGTGCTTTCTGCTGTCTGTTAATAAAAATGTTGTGTCTTTCTAATAATAAAGAACTCTATGTATGTTGTTTTCTTCTGACCTTTTGACATTGAAAGTTTACTCACAGTGGGTAAAGGGACATGATACAAATTCTGATCCTGAGATGAAGTAGTTAGTAACAATTTCTTTGTATCACTTCAGACAATAAATTTTGATAGAAAATGCACATCAGATGTAATTGCTTAAATATTTTCCTCAAAATAGTTCATGAATTTTTAAATCAGTTCTTTTTTCAGAAATAAAGAGAAAAAGAATCTTGAAATATATGTAATTACATGTATTTGGAGGAATATTAGCATTTACATTTGTTTGTTTTTAATCTACTATTAACTCAACCTCAAAATCATCTGTAGTCTCAATACTTGATTTAATAACTTCTGCAATATAGGTCAGATTGGTCTTCTTTCAAATATGAATTTACATAGGGCTTTGTTGTTTTGTTCGGCTTTTTTGTTAATAAATATTCAGAATAACAGTTAACATGAAGATATTAAACCCGGAATATTTTTTAACAGAATTACCGTTCACTGCATTGTGCAGCCTTATTTATGTGTCTCATTCCAGACAATATTTAATTCAATTTTATTTTTGAGATATGTGAAATTGTGCATAAATTTCAAATGTAATGTCGGGATGGGTGGGTTTGCAGCGGTTATTTAGATTCTTTTGTGACTGTAACAGTGGAAATATATTGTTAAAAAGTTATTAAATGGTCAAATCCATCTTTTTTTTGTTAAGCCTTTTTCTTTTATAAAAAGGATTATCATGCCATTAAGCCCTAAAATGAATCATTTTTCACAAATAATTTTGACTCCTAGTTGTATTAAAATGTTTAAAAAAAGAATTATCTTACAACAATGCACAAGACATTTAAAAGGAGCATCGATACAGAAAGTTTTCAGAGGATGTGGTTATTACCAAAAAAAGTCGAAGTTGTGAAGAAAGTTGAATTTGTGTATCTCAAGCCCAGTCTTGTTATGTGCAATGTACACTAAGAATACAAGAAATGAATTTTGTTTTATCTTTCCACTGATTTTTGGTAACTTTTCTTCAGAAACCAACAGTGTAGATTCACTGCAAAATGCTACAATCCTGGCATTTCAGGAACAAAGTCAGTTGAACAATAAACTTGCAGGTATGTACTGTTTATTGATATTTGTACATAGAAATATGACTTTCTACTCCCCTAAACAGCTGCTTATGCAAGACACAGTGATAAAAATGTTTTATCCATGCAGTATTCTGAATACCTTATAAGCTTTGGTCCAATATGTAAAAAAAATTAAAGTTTGGTGATGATCAGAGTGACATCTCTTCTGTTGTAGGGACCTATCTTTTTTGGAAGATGAATCTTCTTTCTGCTCCATTTCATCATGAATATACCTGCCTTAATTGGTATCAGGTTAAGGCAGACCTGACGGGCAGTGGTCCTGCTCTGTTGCCTCTTGCCTTGTTAAAGAAAATGGAGAGGAGTCACACATTGCTTCTTTTCAGTCTAGAAGGGATCAATTATCCCATTTGCCCAGGAGGACAGCTGGTAGGTTTAGTCCCTCCCCATCCACAACCCCTGTGAGTGGTATCAAGACAAGAAAGACCCCATTTTGATGTCTCCTTCTTGGGAGAGAGATACTGAATAGGACAGTCCTGACAGTGTCTTTTCCATCATGATGGATTTAAATGAGCACTTTGAAGAACAAGTGGCCACAGTTTCATCCCCTCTATTGGACCCCCCTGCTCCTTCCCACCTGTTGGGTCATGTTTTGGAGGAGGAATTTTGGATGTTTGATATGGGAGTGAATGAAGTATACCACCTCCTTCCTCCTGACTTGTGTCCGAAGCCTTCTAGCACTGAGGACAAGAATATTCTCTTCTGTCTGGAGAGGTTTTCTGGGGCCATCTTTCATCCCAATCTTCTGCAGCTCACACTCTGCAATGATCTGAAAGTTTACAAAGAGGTATTCCCAGGGCCAGGAGTTTATCAGGCAGCATTGCGTTGAAGGGGCAGACTTTATGCCTTGTCTGTTAGAACAAGGTTGTCTGTGGTTAAATGCCAATTATGAGCTGGTATCTCTCCTCTGTTCAGTGGTTTCTTAGCACAAATAAAACAACTTCTGTAGATATTTTCCTCTCCATATAGAAATCCTGTCTCAGTTTTATCTGTGCTAGGTACGATCAAGATTGATTGGGTCCTGGGTGGCTGACTGGTCTAAATTGCTCACCTTTACCTATCAGTGACATGTCTCTGTGGGTTTGAGTCTCAGGCTCTGCAAATGTGGGTCTGTGTGAAAGCTTGCCAGTGGATTCACATTGGTCGGTAGTTTTTACTTGACTTTTCCCAGGTTCTTCCTCCAACAGTTATATTGGCCATCATGTATAGCAGATCATGAGCTGGAAATGAAATTAAACCCAAAACAAGAAGAAGATTCATTCTTGTACCATGTTATGATTGTATGATTTCGTTTGGCTGCTTTTAATTTGAGAATAAAGTGTAGGTAGTATCTTTACTTTCCATAAAGGGCTCTGCTGATATTTTTGCATCCACTATTTCTGATGGATTGTACAAACAAGAGAGCTTATCAGTCCCTTACCAAGAGGAATCTTTCATTCATGACCAGTCTAACTCCTTTATCATTGGAGGATGTTATAAAGATCATATTTTGGTGATTATACACTACCTTCTCCTCCTACCTTCATCCTTTGGACCAGAGTAAAGGCATATATTTTCTAGGGCCCATAATCACAGCACAAAAAGTGACCCAAGCGAATACCTGCTTCATACATGTGAACTGCCCGGGTGGGAGGGTTTGCCCCCTAGATGAGGGGTATCTCCTGTCAATCAGGTGTATACAGAATTATTTTTGAAAATTTTCCATTTTGTTCACACCTTGCTTCCAGTGAAATACATGTACCATAATGCAGCTTGTGATGATATGACTGAACTGGCTTAAGTAGGCCAAGATGATTTAGTTGCTAATTTCAACCAGTATAAAATGATACCACTTTGATTTTGTCTGCAGAATTGGTTGGCTTCAGTGTTTGAAGTTTGTCAGCATGGATTATAGTGTGTGTAGTTGGAAGTAACTCCAAAAAGATTAAAGAGATTAATTTATTATGATTGGATTACTAAAGGGCTCAGTTAGCATAAAACATGGTCGGTTTGGCTTCGGTGTTTCAAGTTTATTGAGATGTCAGTGCTAAAATGCCAAAATCTAAGCAACTTAAAATATCACATGAAATTAATGATCAATGGAAATGGGAATATCATCAGGTGGAATAAGTTCAAAGGACATAAATATGCATTCTGCCTGTCCTGCAAAGCTGAGTTTAAAATCTGTGGGGGTAAGAACAACATTACACATCATGCAGCATATTGAAGCATATTAAATGTAACAACAAATACCCCATTACTGAAATCCATGTTTGCAAAATCTGCATCATATATGTTGTTGTTGTTGTGGGTTTAACACCATTTTGCAGCACAAGATATGGTATACATGACAGCCAGTATAACTGGTGGAGGAAGAACCTGGGTAAACTCTGGATAGATCTCCTGGCATGCTTACCCACATTGGCTGAGCCTGAGACTCAAAGCATCATATATGAATAAAGATAAACACGAGGAGACACCATATGACTACTGTATAGACAAACATAATCTCACATTTTCAGATCCAGTAAGAACAGTGTTTCCTGACTCTGAAATCATTCAAAAGTTCATACAAATGGACAAAAACTAGTTACATACTGACCCAAATTTTGGGTCTTATTGGCATAAGAAAGACTAAGACATCTGCCGCAACAAAAATGTCACCATTCTCATTGAAAATTCTCCCAGTTTAAACAAAACCCCTTACCAAATTTTGCAAATGTCCTGTTTTGTCCTAAGCTGGCTTCTGTTTATCATTGCAAGCAGAATCATGCAACATGTTCCTCCAACTTGCATGATGTTCATGGTATATGTAAATTTTCTTGGGATCGAGATCAAGCAGAGAAGCAAGGAAATTCTTAAGACAGTACAGTTTGCATTCATCAAGTCTTGTATGCCACTAAAATATAAGATTATCTCTCTTGTTTCTTGCTTCTAGATCTATAGATTCACATTTCAAAAATTTCACCTTATTGTCAATAGTTTTCTCTGTGCATGTAGTTCACCAAGTGAGTACTTGGTAAGATATATATGATCACTCAGTCTCTCGGTGTTGTAAAATTTTTAGAACAGAGTTATGAATTTTTCAAGTCGTGGCATGCTGTTGGACCAAGAAACAGAAGTTCTAAGAATAGGCGTTAGGGACCTAGATCTGATTATGCATCAGATACAGAAAAACAAGCTTTCAACTTTGGACAAGTCTTGTTTGTAAAGTATAGTCATTATTGTTTTGAGTTGTGATAATGAGTAATAAAGGTTGAATTAGAGACTGAACTGACATTTGTTTCATTTTCACAGGATCAGTGAAATTTAGGCAGGATCAGTAATCCTGTATCTTAATGATTTTAAAAAATCCCCGTTTCAAGTCCAGTGGTTTTATTACTGCACTTTGTGTCCTCACTATGTATAGTTGCTGTCATGTAGTTAACGTCAAAAGCAATGTCATTGAAAGCCTGAATAATCTGTTGATGACTGGTCAATTTTGGTTTGTTTAGTTTTTCTGCATTGTTCACATGGTCCTTCATTTCTTTTTCAAGCATTTTTAAAATGACAATTTTTGCCTTCATTGAATTTTCCTTTAAGAGCAATATCACTTTGTTTCTGTAGAGTCTTTACAATGCAAACAGTTGATATTTTTACCAGCCTCATAACAAGAGATGAAATGAATAATGAGACTTTCAAATCGGAATACTTTATTGTAAATATTTGCACAGAAAATCAACATTTGTAAAGAAACAAGGGTGAAATATAATTTTTGCAACAATGAATTAGTTTACAAGGAAACAATTTTAAACCAGCAAAATCACCTGAAATTCAAACTCTGACTTGCAAGTTAATACTAATAGTCTAAATTGTCAGATTGCTCTTGTTTACTTATATTAACTAAACCCCTTTTTGGATTGTCTTCATACTTGAAGTGAATCAATTTAAACTTAAGGCAGTTCATTCTGCATCACACTTACTAGCCCCTTTATCCATGTGATCAAGATCACAATAAAACAAGTTGTGTTGAGGTTTTGGTTCAATTTTTTTTCTAAAATTATTTCCTAAACCCTTAGATGGAATTTTTTCATACTTTGGATGGATCATCATGGAAGTTAAGGCCATTCTGTGACATGACTGACCTTTTGACCTGTCAAATCTGTACATTTTACAGCCGTGCTTTGATTGTGGGATTGACATTCAGTTCCAGGCCTTCCTTGTTTAGCAATAAAACATTACCTTTAAACATAAGTGTTTTCTTTAATTAAAGGGGTGAGGACTTCAGCTAGCAACCTTCTACACTTACAGACATCATGTTTCTGCTCATCACCTGTGACTGAATGGGCAAAGAAAAATAACTGAGTGAAGTATCAGCCAAAGTGTGAAAAATAAATGATTCAGAAACCTTAATCAGTCAATAAGTTAAATTAAGGGTCTAGGTGACAATACTCCTCCACATCGTGTTATTTTCTTCTAGTACAATGAGAATTCACGAGTGCCTTTTCTTGAGTCAGCAACTCTACCCCACCCTACTGTTGAATCCTATAGTATTTTAAATACAGAGTTATCTTTCATGTCTCTTATCAACAAAGAGTTGTTTGTAATACTTGGTTAGTCAAATGCTATACAGTTAGCTATTGTGCTGATTTCCTCATATTAGCAGACATGTATTGATTTATGAGTATCTTGCTTCAAACTGATATATGTATATGGAGAAGAAAACTTGTCACATGGGCTAATACTAGCAAAGAAAAATGTATTTATCCAATATTTAATTTGTCATTGTAGTACGAGAGAATTTCCATGATGAGTATCAGTCGCCTATTTTCAGCAGTCACAAAGTAGTGTACCACCATCCTAGCTACAATATATGACCAGATATGTGTAAATTCATTTAGAAATGGTTCAGTGTATGCTTTTTCACATGATGTAAACAGAATTGACCAAAGGAACATTCATGATAAAAAGTTTACTAAAGATATTGAAAAGTACTTCTCTTGCAATACATGTAATTTGCAAAGATGCAGAATTACATACATCAAACATGTTCACTAGATAACTTTTAATGAAAGCTTTTTGTATATTATAGTTTATTAAACAGCTTAATATGATTTTTGACTGAGCACAAGTTTTCACTTGTATCAAAAGGTTCAAGACTGACTCATCAGATTTAGAGTTTGACTCCACAAATATAATGTCATGGAAATTTGTGGTGTAACCATCATAGAAAATGTGTTGGTCTGTTGTCTTAATGCTTAACATTTTCATGATGCACCAACAAGATTTACTTCACATGGTTTTACCGCTCTAGTGGCCTTGTGGTTACAGCATCCACCTCGGATGTGGGAGGTCGTGGGTTCAAACCCTGGCCAAGTCATATCAAAGACTTTAAAAAATGGTACTAACAACTGCCTCGCTAGGCACTCAGCATTAAGAGGTTAGTGTTAGTACTGGTCGGCCTGGTGTTAATATAATGTGACTGGGTGGGGCATCATGCTACATCTCTATTGCATGATGTCCCAGTGCTAGACATTACTATAAACTGCCACACTGCATACAGTGACTGAATTTTTTTTAAAGCTATGTTAAAAATCACACATACATACTTCACATGGGTCTGATGGACCAGCAAAAAATGGAAATTGTCCTACAATGTTTATTTGAATAATTGTTGAAATGTTTGACTCTTGCAAAAGTTTTCATTTCAAAGATAGTTCTTTTAATTTGGGGTTACTGTGCATTTCATATATATATATATATATATATATATATATATATATATATATATATAATCATCAAACCATAAATAGATGAATCCATAATTATTTTTTAATCCTCATACATATTGTTCATTTTAAACTCATTTTTATCTCGGCTGGTCGTGAACCAAAAGACCTCATGAGATGGTCTGTTGTCCTTTGTCTGTTATCCAATATCTGCCTATCCGTTAGCACAACTTTATTATTGCTACGCCTCCTAAACTACTTGTAGTAATGCTTTGATACTTCACACACATATTCATCTCATGGTTTAGTTAGCCCTAAATGAAAATGTTGCTCACAAACCCAATATGGCCACCACAGTGGCCAGCTTGAAAATAGTATCACTGCTCATCCTGAATGGATGGTCATATCATTATGGGCTTTTCACTAAAAGACTTCTGATGTCTAAATGAAAATGGTTCTGATATGTAATAAAATATGGCCACCATGGTAGCCATCTTGAAAATCTTGTTACTGCTGCTTCTCCGTAATGGATGGTCATATCAACATGGGTTTTAACTGAAAGACTTTTTATGATGTCTAGCTGGTGCTGAACAAAAACCACTTCCAGTATGGCCACTACAGCAGCAATCATGAAAATTTTGCCATTGCTACTACTTCTACAGGAATGGACATGTCAGCATTGGGGCTTCCACTAAAAGACTTTGTATCTAGTTGGTCTTGAATGAAAATGGTGCTTCTGAAGTCTAAATATGGCCAAAATGGCAGCCATCTTGAAAATCTTTCTATCAGTTCTAATCCTGAATAGATGGTCATATCAGTATGGGGTATTCGCTAACAGACTTCTTGTGATGTCTGGTTGGTTGACATCCAGTATAGCCCCACAGCAGCCATTTTGAAAATCTTGTCACTTAAAGACTAATATGATGTTTAGCTGGTCATAAACATAGTGCTGTTCTAATGTCCATTATGTATGGCTTCCACCACAGCCATTTCTTCTTGAAGAGAAGTCATATTGATGTGGGAGTTTCACCAGACTTATGATACCTAGTTGGTCCTTAATGCAAATGGTGCTTTTGTATATCCATATATGTCTATCTTAAAAACGTTGTCACTATTCTCCTTGAAGGGATGGTCATTATGATGAGGGGGTCGGGTCACCAAGTCCTAAATAAAAAATGGTACCAGTCATACATCTAATACTGCTGCCATGAAAACTGTCTTAAAAATCTTGTTGTCACTAATCCCCCTAAATGGAAGAGCATTATGACATGGGGTTTTCATCATAACACTTCTAATGATATCTACTTTGTCCTAGATGAAAATGGTTCCAAACTGGGTTTCAATATGCATACCATAGCAGCTAATTGCTGAAAAATATCATAGATGTTTTCAAACACTCAACAATTAATTGGAAGAAATAGTCTTATGATGAATTCCTGAAAATTCTTTTTGCCCAGTAGTGTCAATCCCACTGAGGGACTTGTGTTTACGTGCCCATCATAAGACCATATTATCTTACAATCTTATCCAAATGTCTGTCTGTCTGCTACCAGTTTCATTTCTGCTCAATTTGAGTTGTCCACCATCTACAGTTACCAGCTTTCATGGTATGCAAAAATCCTGTTGATTTCAGGATGAAAAGCTCCAACATTTAAGTAACTATGATTGCAAGAAAAAAATCAGTTTCTGCACGACAATTTAAGTTTCCAACCTTAGCAGTTACTAGTCTTTATGAATGGCTTGAACTTGGGATAAGGAAGTCCTATTGATTTCAGTGTCAAAAGCTCAAAGATCAAGGTAATTGGCCAAAAGAAGAAAAATGGTTTGCACACAAGTTCTCCATCATCTGTGGTTACCAAACTGTTCAGAAGGCATGCAATTAAATAAGGTAGAACAATATTGATTTTAGTGTAAAATGGTCAGAGGTCACTAACTGAAAGAAAGAGAAAAATGGTTTCTGCAGAATAACATTAGTTAGAATATCACATACCTGGACCAAATTTTGTGGATGGCTTGCACTAGGAGTAAGGAAAATGCATCCTAGATTCAAGCCTGTTGTAGTCATATTTTCCAATGTCATCATGAACATGCTGTGTTAATGTTTTGCATTAAAGATTTTGAAGTTGGAGACAGTGGTTATAATTAAAAACATACAGGTTAGACACCAGGTTCTGTGGAACTTCTTAAATGTTGCTGTTTATTTGTCCATCCATCCATATATTTTCTGCACTTCAATTTCCTGGGCAAAACTGCAGTCATTTAAGATATTTGAAAGAAATTTAGTGTTGTAGATGTGCCTTTTGCTATTCACAATGCCTCTTTTTAGTTTTTTTTTAAAAATGTTGTTTGTTCATTCACCATCCGTGCATTATTCCTTCTTTCATTTCCAGAGCAAAGCTCAAAAAGTTCAAAAATATCTTTTTGATGTTTGATATACTTATTAGATTAAAAGTATAGATTTGCCTTTTGCTATTTGCAATTCTTTGGTTTCATTGCTTGTAACATTTTCATCCCTCCATCCACCATTCACACTGTTATTTCTCAAGCATATCACTTCCCCATTTTTCTTTCTAGGATCATAAGTTAGAAATTGTTAATAACCCCACCCATAATATGTGTGTGTTTAAATGTATGTATCTTGTATAGACAAAAACACACACACACACACACACATTTATTGGGCATGATAAAGGGCAATTTATTTATTCATTTATCATTGATTTCTGGTTCTGTCCATTCTACCCTAGCTCCAGTCAGCATTGGCTTCTTGGCCTTTCCTTCCTCCAGGACACATAAGAGCAACTATTAATAGCCCAACCCAAAAAATACGCATACATTTTTACATGGCATGAAAAGGGGAAGTCACTCATATTAACCAAGAGAAACAGATTAAGCTGAGGCTGAAAAGGCAAGACAGTGTTGCAGAGAATCCATATCAGGTTTTAGATTTGAGTCACTGCTGTAGTAATCATAACTTTAAAACATATGAGTAGTAATAACTTAAATTTTACTCACATGACTGTGTTGTAATATGCAACTATTTTTATTGCAGCATTTTTTAAAAATTTGTTGTGGATATTGTGATACCATCCATATGCCACCCATCCCTCCATCCATCTCTAACCACATCTAAAATGCTGGGTGGAAATTTTCTTAAAAATCAGATTCTTGCTGACCTTGGGGTATCCATCTACAAGAAGGGTGCCATTCTTGTCTCCTTTCCCTGGGATCCATGAGAAGGGTTCAGAAGTCAGATCCTGAAAATATTCATTTACAACGACATTTTTCAAATATTTTCTGACCAAACATTGTATATGCAGATAGAGCAAGAAGACACACTCAGTGACCAATTTTTCTCTATGACCCAAATGCAGTTGAAAGCATGGGGATGATTTATGGCAAGCTATTGCAGTTACTCTAGCTGTCATTTCTAAAATATCAATTTTTTATTTTGCAGCATCCTGCCAGACATTGAGAACTGTAGTAAATCAGATACAGAGAAATTAATAGAAGGTTAGTACATGTTTTCAATGCTGAAATTCTGAAAGATTAAGTTCCCATTCTACTGAGAAATGGAAAAAAGTCAGAACTAAGGACAGGTTTGTTCCTGACTGGGAAAAAGGATTATTCACTTTTGCAGTCTTCACACTCGTGCAAACACAAGTCGAGCGAGTCATCCTCACATATGTGCTATATTCCAGCCAAGGGAATTCTTTCCTTCATTTATCTTTAAAGTTGCGCTTCACAGTTACTTTGCTGTGTTCTGCTTTCACTTTCTTGGCTGGTGATTTTGAGTGCATGTTGTTTTCATCTGGAGGTCTTTTTCTAGTCAGAAAAGCATGGAGGTTCTTTTGTCTGGGTGACATGTTCCAGAGCCAGAATGAATTCGCACAGGAGCTTGCAAGATTAGGGAAAGATAATCTGTCATAAGAATTCCAACACTAGGAAACAGACATGATGCCATTCCATGTCCTCTGCATTGGAGATTGAACAAATCATGATCGCAGTTTGTGAATCCTTTGTGTAAAAATTATGCATGGCAAAAAAATGTGTGCATTAAATTTTTCAGATGTGTGCCGTATTTACTGCATGTTTTTGGACAGTAAAAAATAATTACTTTTTTTGTTGTCCAAATACATATTAAATTCTTTAATTAGGTGTCCGAAAACAAATGGGAAGACAAATTTGTGCCCCCAGCCACCCCCGTCCGTAACGAAGTTACCATTAGCTCACATGACAACGTGCTGCCATGAAGTAAAAAAGTATTTTGTCTAACACCAGAAAGGATAATGAATGCAAAACAGGCATTACGTGCCTATTTTGTCTATTTGATACATGTCCATCCACCAGAAAATGCAGCCATACATGTATTAGAGCCACGATTGTGTGCGTATTTTCCAAAATAACTGCCATATTAGTAATCGTGCAATCCAGTTTAACCCTTTACTAATCAGTGATCAATAAAATCTACCTTACAAACGCATGCAAGCTTTATGTCTGTGTAATTAAGATATTAATATAAACTAAATAAAAAAAATTTGGAATTATAATTCTGAAGATATTTATGACAGAAACATTTTAGTATTGAGTACAAGTATGAGGGCTTGTCTTAGAGCACCAAGGATGAGAGGCTTCATATGGGGTGAGTGTTGTACGCACGCCTAGGAAGGGTAAAAATAACAAGCAAGTTGCAATATACGAGTCATTAATATGTTGGTATTTTTTAAAAATAAAGGTGATATATTTGTTGTGGTTCTCTCTTCTTTTTGTTTCCCACCTAGGCGAGGGTAGCTTCAAAATGAGTAGAGCCTGCCGACTCAAAACAATCGACTGCTCAAAGATTGTTTTGATGCATGTTGGAGATTTCAGTGTGTCTAGGTGATAATTGTTCCTACTATAATTTGTGGGATTTCTTCGATAGGTGTGTTCGGAAATAAAGGGCAGCCATCGTTAAAAGAGCACATGATGTACCGAACATGTTGAACCCACAATCAGTATTTATCTCTACAAAGAGGTTTATTACCTGTAGAACAATAACTACATTTAAACCCGTGGTACGTAATGCCTCGGGGATAAGGGGTTTGTTTTGTTGCACATTCCGATGAATTTACTAATCCATACTGACTCTCTGATGTATTGTTTAATGATATAAAGCAGGGGTCATGGTTTCTAATCAAAGCCATAACTGTCACACCTGCGTGAAGTGATTTCGTGTGTAACGATGTCTACACTGACAACCAATCCATGGAAGTTCGTGATCACATTAGATAATTAGCAACCAAATGAAGCGAACTTTGTATCAGTTAACACACTGTGAATTTTACTTTAAAACAAAGCAGCAGATCTTCTTCGATTGTGTCTGAAAACATAAATTGTAGCAAAAATTATAGTGGAGCAACGTCCGAAAAATTACAAGGCATTTAAATATTATATTTGCCAAAAAAAACGGTGTCCGAAAACAATGTCCGAAAACATGCAGTAAATACGGTATCTCTGATGCACAAATGTGTTTGAAGGGAAACACTGTATGAAAACAAATATTGGAGACCAAATGAAAATTAAATAGGATTAAATTGCTTGCACATGAATCTGGGTGAGATGAGATAATAAATAACTCGTATTTAATCTGAGTTGGCTAGATGCTTGTAACTCCAAATAAAGACTCTTCTGCACCTATGTGATATTTGATGACACATGCTACTTCCTATTCCCAAGTATTTGGATGCTTGTATACCACTGGAGGATGTATTTTTGGATGTCTATAAGCCAAACCAAACACACAGGGAAAAAAGAACTATTCAAAAGGAATGTGACACTATGAAATGAAAATAGTAGTTGGGCTACAGAATTCACATGGAATATAGAAACAGACAATGCTGTTAAAAATTTGTTGCGATCAGCATCGTGAATGATATTTAAGACTGTAGCTAAATAAATTTTCATGCGGGTTTCTCAAAATATAGGTAAAGTTAGCAACACTACTTGTTGATATATCAAAAAATAGTGGTCAGTGTATGTGTAATCTGTTATGTTAGCCCAGGAGTTATGAAACAGTTCATTTTTTATAAAGGACTGATCAGTTATGGGAGCTGTCACATGCAACAGGTAAACAAACATGGTCTAGTAATTAGACATCATATATCACAAAAGTACATTCAAGTAAAAAGTTTTAATTAGTTGTCAAGAAAACTAGGTGATGCAGATGTTTAAATTTATGTACATTTCAAGATGCTGATGTGAAAATTCACTGAGCTACAGACATAGATATCATTCTCAGTGCTGAGCTGAACAAACTATAACTGTTCAGTTGCATTCTGCTGATGAGGTTGCATTTGATCCAGTTCCAGTAATCTACATCAGTGACCAGGTCAGTAAATAGTCGCCAGGTTATGCTGAATTTAATAATATTTTATAAATTTAACATATGAAATAAATATCTCATTTTCTTTTTATCTGTGTTTTCTACGTTTCATTACATAAATAACCCTTATAAGGGCTGATATTCATGTCCAACTGCAATTACCACTGAGACATTGATTACAGTTTGTCTTGTATGATGAAATGTAGGACCAGTTGCTTATGGACAGGCATGTTCAGATTTCTGGTCCTGTGGGCTTGCTGGCTATTTTTGGTGAGTTTCACTCACTGCTTTGTGCTGTTGTTTGAGGACGTTATCGAAGTGTTCTGCGCATCTTTTCTTTGTTAGGGGAAGAGTGGATATCTTGGCATTCAGAATTGAGAAGTTTCTGATGACTAACCTGTAGATTGTCTTCAGAGCATCAAAGTTCTTCATGTCACTCCTCTCTGCATAGGACTGAATCTCATCTACCTTGTTGCTAAGATATGAGTCTTGCAACTGTCTGAGCTTGCATTGGATGGTCCTCATGATGTTGCTGAAAGCTGCCTTAGATGATGAAGTGCAGTCTTCTAGTTAGGCCTTCTGTAGCCAATGTTTCTCATTCAGTAGACTGTGTATGACAGCAGATCTTGTAAATCCCAACTCGATGTTTATGTGGAGGGACAGAGGTATGTGGTTGGACAGGGTTTTGGTTGCAGCTGATTATACAGGGTTTCTGAAGGAGGCACAGTTCTTCAATAAATGCCTGTTTCACTTTTTCCTGTTTCAGCTTGGAGACCTTGAACTTTTCCTACACTTTTTTGCCTTGTTATTTGCTTGGCAGGATGTTAAGCTTAGAGACCTTGAGCCTCAGTAGGAGGAAGCTGTTATTGTATTTGTCAAATCCATATTTGCAAATGACACCTGCCCATTCTGGTGATATGTGCATACTCGGGCATTGAAGTCACCAAGGATGATGAGCTTGTCTGCTTTGAGTACTTCTGCAACAAGAGACTCGCTTAAAATTTGACCTTGATCTTATCTGGGTTGGTCATGGTGGGTGCATGGGTGCTGATGATAATTCTAAGTCATTTTCCAGACAGTGTAACTCTAATTTACATTAGCTTGATGACTAGGTGTGATTGACTGGCAAACCCAACAACAGTTTCACATCACTTGATTTTTCTTTGGCCACTCCCAAATAAAAAGGTGTAGCCAGCTTCTACTTAGGTGAGTTGACTTTCCTCAGGTAGGCGAGTTACACTCAGGGCTGCTATCTGGATTTTGAATCTGGTCAGTTCCCATGAATTAGAGCTGGGTTTTTTTGCGGGGTCTGTCAGCTTATGTACAGTCCATTAGTGTGCACTCCAGTCACCAGTGGTGAGTTGCTTCACTTGGTGGGATCCCGTCAGTTGTGATATGCTGACCAGGGTTAAGGTGAAGTAGACATTATTTATGGCACCAATTCTAACTCCCTCTTCTTGCTGCAGAAGAAGTTCAGTTTTAAAATAGGCTGCTCAGTTGCCCATGGGCTAATGAATTCCACTGCTGCTTCAGTCCAGTGGAAAGCAACCCTATGCCCTGAGCCACCTGTGTGAAACTCTTCTGCTTCCAATTCCAGTGTATCCATATCTGCTGCTTTTCCCCATACTCTGCCACTTGAAGGTATCTGGTGCCACTCGCTCATTCCCACTTGAAGGTATCTGGTGGGGTATGGGGAATAAAGTCGTGACTTGCACACAAGTTGGGTTTAAGTGAGGGGAAGTTGCGCAGCCATCCTCACTATTGTCCAAGCCCATCTGAATCCAGTGGCATGACAAATCCAGTGGCATGAAAATTTTCAGACATTTGGAGAAGCAGTGGATGACCATCAGGTCCTACTGACAAGAGCTGATGTCCCGTGCTGTCTTTACCACATTTGCCATCTGCCTTCACAGCTGGATAGATGAGCATATCTGCTCAGCCACCTAATCCACCAGAGAGGATTTTCCAGAAGGAGCCAGATGTAGCTGTCCTCTCTGGGTCAATAGACACAGGTAGTACAGTCTACTGTTACATACAGTAGCAGGCGTAGCTTGACCTGAATGAAATGAAAATGAAAATAATGCCAGTAGTGCATATTTTACTTTGACCTTCAATAGTATTCGCACACCTCCCATTTGTTTGTACCCCCTGTGGATTTTAAAAACAAAAAAAAAACATCAAGGATATAAAATATGCACAAAACTTAATAATTTCATTCATCAATTTATATATTCTAACCTGATTGACACCAGGAGGTCCCAAACACTGTCAGCTTGTTGGTGTTTCAAATCAAACAGGAGTTTCTTTTTTAACACAGGCAACATATTTGCATGGGCAAGTGTATGTTTTCTAGAAAAAGATGTGATTCAGTTCACTGTCCTTGATATCTCAAAAATTCCTTACATTTTGGAGATGCATCTCTTTAGTCATGTGTATACAAGAGTTCCTTCTTTTATTGTTCATCTTCTTTTAATATTAAAACTTGACTTTGAAAATATTGGACACAGATGACATAGTTTATACTGAAATGGACTGTTCTAGAAACCAGAACAGGACAGTAAGCAGTCTGCTTGTTTTCATCAGGAGCTTCTGTTTGGTTTGAAATGCTGACAAGTTGATAGTGGTATGGACCCCTTGGCGAAAGTCAGGTTCTGAATGAATGAAAAGACAGTTTTGTGCATTATTTATATCCTTGATCCTTTTTGTTAGCTGAGGTTTGTTATTGCTACTCCTCTAAGCTACATGAAGGATTACCATTTACAGACATATTCATATCCAGGTCTAGTTGTCCTAAATGAAATTGCACTGCATGAACATCCATTTTGACCCCCACAATTGTCACTTTGAAAATCTTCTTTTCACATCTTCGAAATGGATGGTCATATCATCATGGGGTTTTCACCTAAAGACATATGATATCCAGTTGACCCAAAATGCAAATTCTACCGATCTTTCCTTCAATACTGCCACCATGATAGCCATCTTGAAAATCCTTTTATAACTACTCCTAATGAATGAAATGCCGTATCAATATTTGATTTTGACCAAAACACTTCACACAATGGCTAACTGGTCCTAAATAAAAATTATGCCAGTTTAACTTACAATATGGCTACCACATTTGCCATCTTGAAGGTCTTATTTCCACACCTAGATGGATGGTCAAATCAACAAAAGATTCTTATAATATTTAGTTGGTCCTAAATGAAAATGGTACCAATTTGGGAATTCCATTTGAAACATCTTGGTATTGCTATTCCTTTTGAACAGAAAGTTGTATAGACATGAGATTGCAACAGAAAAAATTTTGCGGTGTTCATATATGGCTTAATTGAAATTTTGACATTCAGCTTTGCAACAATGGTGGCCATTTTGAAGATCTTGTTATTGCTACTCCGTCTGAATGAATAGTTATATTGACATGGGAGTTTATTCTAAAAGACTTATTTCACCTCCAGTATGTCTGCCATCTTGTTATCACTACTCCATAACAGATGGTCTTATTGACAATAGGATTTCACTAAAAGACTTCCTAAAATATTTGGTTATCCTAAATGAAAATGGTGCCCCTTGGACAACCATCTTGAAAATCATGTTAACAATAATCTGAATGAGCTGATCGCCGTATGAACATGAGATTTTCACGAAAAGACTGTGATGTCTATTTGGTCCCACAAAAAGTTGTGCTGATCAATTGTAGCCATCTTGAGAATCTTGTTTACTTGTTCTTAATGGATGGCTATATTGACATAGGCTTCTAGCTTAAATACTTCCTATAATATCTGCCTTAATTAAAATGGTATTGATTTAATATCAGAATATGTCTGCCATGCTGACTATCTTGAAAACCATGTTAATGCTACTCCTCGTTTTGTTGATCTTATTGACATGATCTTATTGATATGTGATTTCATGAAAAGACTTCTTATGATGTCTGTCTAGTTGGACACAGCTCTTCACAGCGATGCTGGAACTTCCGCAAAGCAGATTGGACAAAGTATGCTGACATACTGGAGCATAGCATAGTCACCATACCATCTCACTTCATCCCAATCAAGGAATCCTACCACTGCTTCCAAAGAGCCATATTCAAGGCAGCCACTCAGTCTCTCCCTTGTGGTCATCGTCCAGTCTATACACCCTGTTTGGATGAAGAATGTCAGGTTCTTCTCAAGGAATATGAAGCATCTGGAGACCCAGACATAGCAGATCACCTGATCGATTTCCTGGACACTGCCAGGCGCACTCACTGAGAGGAAACGACAGGATCACTCAACTTTACGCGCTCCAGCTGGAAATGCTGGAGCTTGATTTGAAGACTTGGCATCACTCAGCAACCACCAGTTCAAGCTCACCCTGTTGTCAAGCCAAATGCTGTTGCTAGCCACTTATTACAGATGGCAAAAGCACCCCTGGAGAAACAGCATCGACGTCGAGTACAAGATGAGTGGCGACAATACTGCCATCAGAAGTCAGATGAACTAGATCAAAATACTCCAGAGGCATTTACAACAGTAGAACTTGAAACAGGCAAAGCAGCAGGATATGACAACATCCTGCCTGAGTTCCTGAAGCATCTTGGCCCGAAGGCAAAAGAATGGCTTGCTGCTTTTACACCCGAGTTGTTAGGGAAAAATGCATGCCGACTTTGTGGCATCAGGCAAAGATTATTGCGATACCAAAGTCTGGCAAAGATCCCAACAGTGTGGCGAGTTATTCGCTGACCTCCTTGCTTTCAATCTGTTTTAAGGTACTGGAGCGCCTGATTCTCCAAAGAATTTGGTCCTGACTTGGAGAATATCATAACTGTTGAATAGCTGCCAACCCTCACAATTTTGGCGTGAATTTCATGACTTTTTCAGCGATTCACGAATTCACATCACATGCAAAAAAAATCATGAATTTCCCAATTCTCGATTATTTTAAATCTTTAATAAAATAACCGATTTCCCGTTAAGTGTTAGTCATGATATCGACAGTTGCTGAAACGGTCCAATACTGCTGGTCATGATATTAGTAGGACTATACCCAATTAATACAGTTGGCCCGGGTAGCAAGCATTTTAGCGTATTTTAATCTATATGTATAAGAGTAGTTTTACAAATGCTTTTGAAAGAAACTAGAGCCTAACCGGAATTTTGCTCCGTGCATGCGCCGCCAACACTTTGAATTTTCATTCGGCATCGTATCTTGAAAATATCTTCCCCGCCAAGGAAAAAAAATGTATTGCACAAAAGGAGAAATTTAGTTTGGAATATACCAAAAATTGGTCATGCATTCAGCCATCAAACACCGATATATATATCATGCTTTTTGCACACATTGTGCCACAAATTTTAGCATTGGGCATGGTGGCCGAGACGATGTGAGGAAGTACATTGTTAGCAAAAAGCACATAGATGTTGGGAAAATTAAGAACTCGCAGCAGATTTCAGCTCTGGAATATTTTAAGCCATCGACGGAAGACCTGCAAGCTACCAACACTGAAGTATTGTTTGTGAGTTTTCTTGTTGAACACAATCTACCTTTATCAGCTGGAGACCATGCTAAACATTTGTTCCGACAAATATTCCCAGACTCAAAGATCGCTTTACAAATTCATGTCAAAATTCACTAATTTTTATCTCTGTTTTCACTAATTGCGAGCCTGGAAGGTTGGCAGCTATGCTGTTGAGCAGGCAGGCTTCAGGCATTGCCGTATCACTTGCATTCAAGTCCTTGCCCTGACTACGTTTGTTCAAAATGGGTTTCAGAGGAACCTTAAAACTGGTGTTGTTTCTCTAGATCTAACAGTGGCATATGACACGGTCTGGCATGTAGGGCTGCTGTTGAAAATTTCCAGAGTATTGCTGCGCTGGATAGTTGAGACTGTTGAACTGTTCCTTCACAACAGGCGCTTCAGAGTGCACATCAGAGAGAACTGCAGCTTGTGGAGGCGTCAGACTAATGGACTCCCACAAGGGTCTGTTCTTTCACCAAGTTTGTTCCATGTCTATATCAATGACCTACCTGTTACACAGTCATGCAAGTTCATGTATGCAGATGACATTGCTCTTGGGACCCAAAGTCACTCATTTGGTGAGCTTGAAGGGGTACTAAACAAGGACCTGAAGGATATGATGGACTTCTTCAAGAAATGGCGTCTACAGCCAAGAGCAACAAAGACAGTCTCCAGTGTCTTCCACCTTAACAATGCAAATGCAAACCGTGAGCTTTGCATCCTCCTTAGTGGGCAGCAAATAAAACATGACCCGACACCAACATAACCTTGGTGTGACTCTGGACAGATCACTGACATTCTGCAACCACCTGAAGAAAACTGCAGCTAAACTTAGCACTCGAAACAACTTACTCCACAAACTGGCTGGTTCAGCTTGGGGCGCTAGTGCTCAGACACTCAAGACATCAGCTCTGGCCCTCTGTTATTTGACAGCTGAGTATTGCACTCCTGTCTGGGCTTGATCTTCCCATACAAAGCTAATTGATGTCCAGCTCAACACAACAATGCGCATAATCTCTGGAACACAACGACCTACTCCTTTACCATGGCTACCAGTACTCAGCAATATTCATCCTCCACATCTGTGTCACCAGGAAGCAACCACAAAAGTATTGGCTAAGGTCTATGCTGGTGAGAAACTTCCACTGTACATGGACATCACCTCACATCCAGCAGTCTGCTTGACTTCGAGACGCCCAATCTGGTTAGGTCCAATGCCGGAGGATATGACAGCTATTTCAGTATGTAGCATTGAATGGTCTTCAACAGATGTTGTAGACCACTCCCTCATAGCTAAGCCATCTGTCTGCCCTCCACGCTTTAACCTTCCATGTCATCTGTGGACCACACTGAACTGCTTTTGGACATAACAGGGTTGTTGTGGAGTCAACCTTGTCCAATGGGGCCAGGCCACTAACCCTTCCTGTTGCTGTGGAGCTCTTCAGACCATGTCACACATTGTGAACAACTGTCCTCTGACAAAGTTCCCCGGTGGACTGCAGGCTCTGCATGTTGCTGATGACGCTGTTAAATGGCTGAGCAGGCACTGCACATGATAATAATAGTTGGACTTGAATGAAACTGGTGCCCCTTGGGCAGCCAGCATGGCAGCAGAGGTGGCCATCTTGAAAGTTTTGTTAATGCTATTCAACCCAGGCCATATTCAGATGAAGATTTTTCTAAAGACGTTATGTCTTGTTGAACTTAAATAAAAATGGTACTGATAAATGTTGGCCATCTTGAAAATCTTGTTTTTGTTGCTTCTCCAGAAAGGATGAATTTTTTCAACACAGAGTTTTCACTTTTCACTAAAAGTATTTCACACTATAGGCAGTTGGTCCTAAATGAAATTGATGCCAATGTGACCTCCCAGAATTAAAAGAAATAAGATGACAAGAAAATTATTTCTTGCAATATATATTTATGTATTACAGTGATGCTGATCAAACTTCCATAATTGACATCTTGATGACCCTCATGAAAATCTTGATACAGCTACCTCTCCTTAGCATATGGTCTTTTTCACTTTTATAGCAGTATGTAGCTAGCTCAGAATGCAAATGGTGTTCATCTGACCTCCAACATGGCCATGTCAAAAATCTTCTTATCACTATTCTTACATGAAAGATGGCAGTGACATGGGTATTAATTTAAACACTTTTTGATAGATTTAATTACGGTAGTTGGAATGAAAATGGTAGAGATGTGACCATCATCATATCTGCACTTTCATGAAATAGTTTTGAAAACTATACCTAATTGACCCTGAGTAAAGTTAAAGGATATTTCTTGCATTGAGTATTTAAAAACTCTTACTTTTGTCACTGATCACAGTTTGTATTTAGTTTCATTTCATTGAACATCGCGATTATCAACACTGACATTTGTTTTAAGGACTGAAGTCTTGATGCAGGTTCTTTAGCTCTACTGTCTTCCGAACAACATAAACAGTTACCAGTGGATTTTTAAGTTTGTGGATACATCTGCTGAATACCTTGCATGATGCCACTTAAATATCTGCAGGGCTTTTTTTTTCTCAAGTGAAAGGTTAATTATCGATGCAATCAAACTTGGCAAATGAGTATATCTTGTACATTATCTGACACAAATTTAATGATTTTCTATCCAAGATCAAGGTCAGCAGCCATGACAAAGAATTTTGTTTTACACTTACAGGTATCTTGTGAACATGCAAACTCAGACATGTAAGAAAATGTTTATTACTGAATTTGGTATGTTGTAGTTTCTGAAGAATATCAGATGGCTTCAATAATCAGCAGTTAAAATTTATGTATCGAGTATGTATGTATTATCGTTTAGTGGTACCTTGGCATAATAATGTGCATATGGTACCAATTACAAGTAAAGTTATAATAATGAAGAATTGCACAAAATACGTTATGAGGATTTACCACTCATGTATTTATGAGGTACTGCAGGAGACACTCTAAAAGTTAAGGATCTTAGAATTCTGTAAAATGTATATAAACTAAATTATAATGATAAATTAATACAAAATCATTAAAAAAAATAAAATCAAAATTATTTTATATAAACAGCATTCCATCACAAATTTTCCAAGATTTTCTCATGGTATGGAAACTAATAGTCCTACAATGTAAGACATCGATCCAGGTATTTACAGTACAGCTCAGGTTTATTTCATAACCCCACACATCGTGGTGAGGGACTTAATCCCTTACTTTCACTCCACGATGGAGTAGTAAAATAGTAACAAACCACGGCCGCGACTTGACTGGCACATCGATGGCATCTCCACCTTGGAGCAGTTGATCTGCATTATAATCGGTGAAGACCACCCTAGGAAAGACCAACACGTCATGAGTGATTAACAGTCAAATACCATTTCATCAGTCAGTGATCTTTATTTTAATCATATATATGGACAATGGAAATTAATTTGAAAAGTCTTGTGTATTTTGTTCATTAAGAAAACTTAATGTGTTGGCTCAACAAGAGGCCTATCTTGTTGAGCTTCTCTTGAACAGTGTAAATTTATCCTACTGTTTAAATATGAAAAGTAATCTTCTCATGTATGGACAGTTAAATTCCATATAGCAGCAGCTTCTGTTTGAAAACACAAACAACAAAACAGAAAACACTGAAATTACACTTAAATGCAAAGCACATGTTTAGTCCTTAAGCAGTAATAACCCTGTTACAAGATTGAATGTACATGTAAACAACTTACTGAGAACTTGTCTGGACCTGATCAGAGACAAAAAAAACCATACACATGCAACACACAGAACATGCTACACAGCACCGTTATTTAGGCAGTAAGACCTCAACCCCCAAAACATAAATATCATAGTCGATGTCTTACATTGTAGGACTAGGTAGCTTCCTACGATATCACAGGTCCTTTGGTATTGCAGTATTTGAGGTTTCAGTAATTTTCTGCATAGTGCCACCTATCATGTGCTTATCTTGTACACTGAATGACCAGAAGTTACTAGTTTTCTGTATCACCATTTTTGTTCAGGAAAATATCAGGATTGCAGGTGAGTATACTATCTTAAAAATGCACCCATGAATAGCACTGTTTCCAAACATGGCCATACCCCATGTTCTCAAATAGAATCTGTATCTTCTTACAACAGATATTACTCTGATGAATTGGATAACCAGTTTGTCATCTGATAAGGATCAGAGATGTTATGCTAGAGTCAGGTCACATGATAACCATATATTTCAAGAAGCAGGAGGTCAAATCTTTGGTAGCAAAGTCAGAATATGAAAGGTGTTAATGTTGTTGTTTTCCTGTAGCTTTTGCATTTGAAAGTTGTTGACTGCAAAATTCGGTTGTACACGATTATTACTTTTTGTTGTAACACCTGGTTTTGTTTAAACATTCTTTGGTCGACATGTACTTTCATGTGCATGTTGGTGTGCCCATTCTCACCGACAATCCTGGTGCCACCCCACCCACCCACATCACAAGTGGTTTCATATCCATTGTTTTAATTCACTCGGGTAAATTTCTGTTGTTGGTGGGGTATAGGTGACAGAATGAGAGCAATTGAAGTAGCATTCAATTTTCAAATTGATTTCCAGTTTCTGCAGCCAGTGCTCAAAAAATCAGATAGCCCGACGCAACGGGCCCTTCTAATTTTAGATCGGGCCTGTCCTGTATTCTAAGTGAGGTGCCCATCGAGCTTGTCAGAAAAAACATTTATTTGCATGAGGTAACTTTGATCACACTGATGAAATGTGTAAAGGTATTAAGATGTCGACATACCTGCCATGATAACATAGCGCAGTCTAAATCAGATCACCACTGTCCTACATGAAATTGAGCTCCGATTTTAATCAGATTGAAGCGTGGCATATCATGCAAAAATTATGATTTTGTACACCCAAACCCCATGACACAGTCGTGTTTCAAGAAAACACAATTTTCAGTAATCTTCCAAATAAAAAACAAACAAAAATGTGTTATATGTAGCATGTATAAACAGTAAACAATCATGATTGGAGCTGATGTAAAACCATCCCTTGGGCAGATTAAATTGCAGCAGTTAAAGTCAAAGAGGTCAGATATAAACCACAATTTCACATATTACTTAATTGGCTGACAATAGCTTGTGAGATGTGTTTGAAGGCTCTAGTGGGTGAGCCCATTGTGCTAATTTGCATAGGTAGGATCAGAAAGTGGAACAACCCATTAAAGAGATGCTAGTTGTGAGTACAAGAACAAAAATTACACATTAGTGCCTTGAATTAGAATGTTTAAGCCAAATTAATTATATTTTTGAAAAGTTTGTGAACAGTGGCAATGTTTCTTTGAAGTCGGATTTTACTGTATGTATAGAATGCAAAGCATGATCATTTCCATTTCCAGAATAGTGTTGAAGTGTAATTCATTTTCGATGCCTATTTAGGCTAACTATCAGCAAAGCCCAACAAGAATAAATTTCAGAACTCATGGTTGACAGAGTTTTATTTTGTGAAGCACATTAGCGTAGCAATGAACACTAATGACACTTACATTACCTTCAAACCCCTTTGAACCCTATTGAATTTATATTCTATTTGTAGCTATTGCAACACTGTTTGACGATATTCAAAAGGGAGAAATTTTGGGCATGTGGAAATTGGAGTCTGGGGTTGTGGAATTTGAGTCAGAGCTTGTGAGGTCTGTGTCTAACAAAATTTCTTTGAACACTGGCAGCATATAACATTATATGCCATCATACAAATATTTTTTTCATTATTAATGTGGTATCAGAGTAACACCCCTTGCATAACCTGGAATCTACATTCTGTAAGTTTATCAATCTCTTCCAACAATCATCTAATTTATAGTGGATATTAAATGTATGTTAATATAGAGCAAAGAACACCAAATAGACATATATTATCTTGAAGGTCAGTGTCTTTATTTGCTTATTCGCAGATTGCAACTTTAAGATCCACAATACAGTACCACTCCATTATACATCTATGTCAAGTTCCTTAATTGATTTCACACCAAATGAAGAAATGGTTTGGACTGGAAAATCTTTTTGAATGGTAGAGCATCAGTCCCTTCAGTCGATTATTTGAAAACACAATCATTTAGTATAGTCTTAATCATGTATACATTTACGATTCTTGGTTCACCACAACCAGTGAGGATTAGATAGCCTATTTTGATGAAGTTTTTTTATTTCAGATTACTTGTTTGAACATTTTTTAAACTTTAGGTTTTTCTGTTTTCTTGCAGATCTTTACTGTCCAGCTTAGTCAACTAATGAACTGAATAGCCCATGTCTTTTGTGGAATTTTACTCTGCAGTTTGGTCATGTAATGCAGTAGATAGCTCGTGTCTTTTGTGGAATTTTACTGTGCAAATGGGGCATCTAATGAAGTGGATAGCATATGTCTTTCATGGAAGTTTACTGTGCAGATGGGACATCTAATGAAGTGGATTTTCCATGGCTTTCGTGGAATTTTACTGTGCAGTTTGGTCATGTAATGAAGTGGATAGCCCATGTCTGTTGCGGAATTTTGCTATGCAGTTTGGTCAACTAATGAAGCTGGTAGCCATGTCTCATTTTGAATTTGTTACTGTGCAGATGTGGCAACAAAGAAGGGACAGCTGATGATAAAAGTTGGAGGAAAATAAAGTTCTGTGTAGTGGAATACAAATGTGTTCTTTCTGAAATCCCATTCTTCCCATTCATCCTTGTAACATTGCTATATAGATAATTGCAATTATTTTACAGTAAGATTTTTTTTGGTAATTGTCACATTATTACACTGTATTTTTGTTGCCAATGTATTTGCTTTTGTTTTACTGGCATGTATTCAGCATGCAAAGATAGATGACACGATCTTGTGAATTTCAGCACCATTTTCTTCTCTTTTTTCTGCAGTTTTGATCCACCTTGCCCTTGGACTTAAGTGAACATCATAGAAAATTTCATGGTTGTCTACTTTTTATTCCCCACTATGAAAATGGAAGGGGCACATAGCATTACCTTTGTCTGTCCATACATACATCTTTCAGTCACTTCTTGATTTGGTTTTAAATTTTAAGTCAGTTTCTGAGGCATTGTGAGTCCCAGAGTCTTGCAGTTTTGTTTGTAGATGTGTTTTAGTGAGTACCATGCATATCAACCAAAAAGTAGGTCACAGACCTAATTTTCACACTCCTGAGACTTTGGTTGCATTTTGCATGTATATATCAGTTTTCAAGGCATTGTTTGCCTCAGAAACATCCAGCTTGGAGTGTAGGTGGATTTCAAAGAGTATAAAATTGCTTTACTAAAATTTGATCAATGTGACCTATATTTTGTACTTCACTGATCTCAGTTATGTTTGTGTGCAGGTTAGTTTTTCAGGCATAATTAGTCAGAGAGGCATGCAATACATTGGATGCACAGATTGAGAATATCGTTTGTAACATACTTTGTCATTTCTTCAATTAGAAAAGAGAAACTTGCCATGCATCACATTATGGCTGATTGATTTGTGTGGCTCTGTTTAGACAAATACCATATTTGTGTGTGTATTGCATGCACTAATGTATTTTTAAAGTTCAGAACAAGATGGACAGCTTTGTTCTGCCGTATAAAGCACATGGTGTAATACATTTTGAAGTATAGATGATTTCATTTTTGGTTTTTTTTTTAGAGCTTCAGTATTTCACTATTTTTGAATGATGCACTGATCATCATTTGCTTCATGATGTTTGATAGTTTGCACACACAAGAAAATGGTGTTTGACTGTTTCTCTGTTCTTTTCTGTCAGTACTTAATAACTATATGTAGCATCTGATCACAGTCAATAGTTTTGTTGCAGATATAAAAGAAAGAAAGTAAATGTGGTAATAATGAATGTGTCTCATTTAGATGTTATGGTTGGCTCTTAAAATGGGCCATTTTAAGGTTCATCTTGTCATTGGAGTCTGGTCTGTTTCATTACATCCCTGAAATTCCTCTTCATCGTGTCACTTGTTCCAATTTGCTGCATGTCCTCGTCTGTCAGGTCTTGCAGTGCAACAGCTAATCTTCATCTTCATTCTTACAAGAGGAGCAAGAAGTTATGTGAAAGTTCAGGTCCAATATTTATACTTATTTGGACAGATATGACACTTCTGAATTGTGTGTCAGAGACCAAGCTAGAATTTACCCAGAAAAAAGCTTTGCAATTATTATTTACATATTACCCAGAAAAATCTATTTGCAATTATCATTTACACATTACCGAGGAAAAGCATTGCAGTTATCATTTACACATTGCTCAAAACACTATTGCAGTTATCATTTGTACATTGCCCAAAAAAATCATTGCAATTATCATTTGCATATAAAAGCATTAACTGATGCTGGTTACCTTTAAAAACACTACTCTGAGTAATTTGAACATTAATACTGGTATGGTCTCAAGGAAGTATCAAAACTGCTTTCAGATGAGAAATAAAAAAGCCAGTTTTTTTCCAATGAAATTGTACTTGCCAGTAAAACCTTGATGCACATGATAATTTAATTGATGCTGCCTTCGTGGAAAAAGAATTTGATGAAGAATTTTTCATGACAAATATATGCCTGGAGAGTTGGGGAATCTCAGACTGTCTTTATTTAAATGAATTTTGCATCACTCACTCTCTCTCTCTCTCTCTCTCTCTCTCTCTCTCTCTCTCTCAGCATCTAATTGTTAAAGCTACGTTAAAAATCCAAATCACACACACACACACACACACTTTCTCAGCATCTATCCTGACCATCCATGTTTTATTTCTCATTGACAAAATAGCAAAAGTTTGTCTCAACAGTTGGCTTTTTCACTAAATGGGAAACTCTTTTCAAACTGAAAATGGTTTCTGGCAAAGAAATATATTTTTCAGGAGATAGGAAAGAATGTTTTAACAAGACCAGAAAACTTGTGGACAGATTATTTCATTTTTTTTTTTTTCGTTCATTGTTCTTTTTGAATATTAATCTTTTATTGTACTCTACCTGTTAATTGTTCATTTGTTTGTATGTTCCTTTTTTAAATTCATATATGTTTAAAAGATTACTGGTTGTTTATACACTGGACTTAATTTTAGCACTATATTAATGTGACTATTTATCCTGTGGTTCTTAAACTTAGACTTTACAGCATCCAGAATCATTGTAGGCCCCCATGCAATTGTTAGGTCACCTTGACCTATTTTAGTTTGAATTTTTTAAAAAAATTCTATTTATTTTAAATTATTTGATTATATGTCATTGTATGTGTTCACCTTCTAGTTGCCTAAGCTTTGACATGCAAGACTCTTGAGTAGCGACCCCCCCCCCCCCCCCCCCCCCCCC
>JAECUM010018576.1:0-30700 GCA_016617855.1 Megalonaias nervosa | reverse complement strand
AGCATAGAGTATTCCGAATGAATTGTAGTTGTGTTCTGAATGAATTCCAATTTTGAATGTGCTTATGTACCAATAGCCTGGAATGGTGTTGGTGTGGTAACAATACTGATGTATCACAATGATATAATTCAAAATTCTTTAAATGAATTCACAATAGTCCCAAAATAGTAATGTTGTCCGAACGTATTATTGAACACTTCGTAATTCCAGTGAATAATTAATTAAATAAATCCTCTCAAATTAAAACTGAACACAACTAAAAGACTGATTCCACTTTGGACGTTATGTCAGTAGTAAAGGATTTCTGTTTGCTTCTCTATTAAGTTGGGGCTCTACAGTACCGTATTTGCATAGGGTTGAATTTATTAAGAAAAAGAGTTTTCCAGATTTCCCCAGGATTTTCCTAATTTTGGGTTCTGGAGTATACAGCTTGGGCTCATCTCAGATGTGTGTCTTAAAAAAAAACTGCTAGCTCTGCTTGGTCATTTTCACTTCTTGGATTTCAGATGGTAAAATTGCAAAATAGAGCCATTAACTTTTTTTTACTTTCCTAGATATTTTATAACTCATTAATTGCACGTTTTGAAGTTTATAATGCCTACTTTGTCAAAATTCGTTTGAACTATTTTAATAACTGCTAAAATTATTGTACTTTGACTAATTCAGGGTAAGTTTTCAACCACAGGGGAACAACCATTTTGGTCTACTGTACAATATCCAAAGACATTCAGCCACATTACATGAAACTAGTATTGAGGCATGCCAACATTCTCTCTATTGTGCATGTTGCCAATGCACACAATTTCGCCTTTCGATCTAATATGGCAAGCACATACATATCTGTCAAATACCTGAATGATTTCTGTACGTCGAAATGCAAATGATTATCATACTAAAACGATAACTCGTTAGATATAGTGCATCACAAAAAGTCGCGATTTCCAAATTTGTATACGCTATCAAGACCAGTTAAAACTTTCTTGCTATTTTTTGCGATTTATAAGTATCATCGTAATTGTAAAGAACTAAATTGACAAAACTTAATATATTAATTTGAAAAAGCAAAACAAACACATTTCATCGGGGTTTTATTTTGTGTGACATCAGTCTTCAGGGGAGATATAAACCAAAACTTCACATACTCACTGGTTATATTAAAGTATTGTGCGATGTGTTGTGAATGATTATAAACCTGTATACAAGCAATTAAGAGCGAAAATCGCAAAACCTAAAATACCCACAGTGCAAGGTAAACAACATCGTCAGTCAACACATAGTTTACATCTATGAGAGGGATGATTGACGATGAATTATGTGATCATAACCATTTTACAAGCACGTATTAAGGTCCTGCAATTCTAATTATATAAATATTTAAAGAAATACCATTCATATTTTATTTTATAACTTCTGGAAATGACATATACTCATCCATCAAGACATCGATTAAAATATATTTGGACAAAGTGGTAAAATCCGTACCAACCAAAGTCATACTTATTAAGAAAATTTCTGAAAGCTTTTAAGCTCATGAAAGACGGAAAGAAACTGCAGTTGAGAGGATATTTATGTTTATAGATGCATTAGATTCATGTAACAACCTATTAAACAACTGGCGAAAAACCCTAAGGATGAAAAACTCATGTAACAATAGTTTAAGCATTCAGTTTGAATATTTGAGGAAAGAGATTTTCGATAGAATGTATGGATACGTAAAGAGGTTTTAGGAAACAGACATATCAGCAAAAAGTGAGTTCAACGCATGAAAATGGCTCACTGCTTAATAATTTAAATATATAATATGACAATTATCAGTCCATTTTCCAAGTCACGAAAGATTTTATCCCAAAAATTGCTTGGAGATCTAAAGTTTTTGAATATGTATCGGATACAAAACACCTCCAACTATGAATGGGCTAATACATGCCGGTAAGTATATCTACAGTTGGGCAACGGAAATAAATCGAAATCGATATAATAAAATTGATTATAAATATCAGACAACTATGATATTGATTTTATACGATAAGTGAATTCAGATAATTGTATTACGTTTGTATGATTGTTTTAGGGCTTATACTGTTGCTCCAGAGAAAATAATTTGAGATACAATGGTTTATTAAATTTGCAGAAGTTGATGGTAAGGTACAGAACGAATTGTGCCAAACCTAATATATACATTAAACAACAAAGATAAATATGCATTCATTACAGAAACTTAAAGATTGAAATAAAGTAAGGTTTAAAACTGAAAACAAAATACACAGTAGCGTCTTGTTTGTTCAAGACACATGGTTGAACCTTTACAGGAAACTAAATGCAATTTTGAGACAAAAAACAACAGATAATTTCGAGTAAGACTTGTTTAGACTGCTGACAATATCTTTATTCGGTAAGCAGATGGAAAAGTCAAGAAGAGAACATTTAAAATATATACAGATGAGACTAAGATTTTCAAGTATCAGCAACTTATCATCATTTGGAAAGCGGAGTATTATAGACGATTACTTGGTTAATTCACTTTGTGAAAAAGGAAAATCAAATTAACAAAATAAATGTAAGGTCCATATATAGTGTTAGAGTAATTTGATTGACTAATGTGCAAATTTAATTATAAAAATTTAGAAAAGAAATATGGTACTACAATGAGATTATTAATGACTTATGCAGATTAATTTTTGTATCCATGTTGAGATAGAAAATATACATAGTTTCATGAAGTATACTTTCCATTTTATCACACTCGTGACTACCAAACGGACAACATATTTAGTTTGTAGAGCAAGTTCATGGAATGCTCAAGAATAAATTGGATAGTTCTGTGAATTAAGGTCACAATTTTATAACGACGATAAGAAGGTCTGTAACGAAATAAAGAAATATCTGATTAAATATAATTTAAGATGTAGAATCACAAAGAAAGGTATCAAGATATTAACCATAAAACAGACGTGTTACTTCAAAATATATAATGCTGCTTTTTCTATGGTTGACATTTGAATTTTGCTCGCAATACAAATACACAAGGCTGCTGATACGTACATACTGTATATTCGAAGGCAAACTCTAAACAAGTTTATTTCTTTAGTCATGTTTAACATTGGACGTTCTTTTTTATAAGAAGGAAGAGAGTTCAAATTGCCTTTTTCTTTCTGCAAAATACTTCTAACTACCATCTTCTCTAAAACCATTAAACACAATAATATACTTTTTATACAATCACCATCACAACTATTTCAAAATGGTCGAAAGCTAGTCTGGCTAGGTTAGTTGCTTTCCTCGATTATATCATCCAACTTGCCTCATTCAGTAATTAGGAGCAAAGTATTTACACCATTATAGACATCAACATGTAACTCTTGCCACTTATCTAATTACTCTGGGAATTTATATAATACCAATTATTCATCTAGTAACTACTTGCTTCTGTAGGTATTGGTGAACATAAACGTTGTATCAATGAAAAAATATAATCAAACAAGTTGTATAGATCAGATTTAGTGCAAGCATTCTCTTTATGTAACTAGTCACTCAAACAATTAACATGTTATTATGTTCTTTCAAATACGTATATTCATGTCTTGGACATAATTGATTCTAGAACATTATTTTTAATATTTACCTATGAATCTGAAAGTAAAAAATGTGTGAGCGTTTACATTATCTGTCTTGCTGATCTGTAGGCGAATATGGAGTTAAACATTAGCTAATTTATGACCAGTACCATTTGTTATCGTGGATAATTCGTAAATAATGCCGGATAAAATTATTGTTCGGGTACATTTTTGGTTATTGATAGACATTTTGAACACAAAATGCTACACTTTGAGCTCATTTTGGGACAAAAAAGGCGTACGAGTAATGCAATTGTACGAGTAATACAATTGTACGAGTAATAAAATTTGCAACACATATAAGAAGTACAAAGCAGAGAGCTGACAGATAACGTTCAGTTTGTATTATTTAATTAAGTCCTGCCTTCACATCAGGATCAATCAAATCTTGTTTACAATCAGCACTTTGTGCAGTTGCATTTAAGCCACAGCACCATACAGGTTTTTAAGGTGCTGTGTTGCCAAACCATGTTTTCTCTGTCTCTCGTTCAAGTAATCAAGATGCATTGTACTGCGGTTTATCTATGTAATTATTCCATCCTTTGCCATGTCAAAGTTTGTCTTTTTCAGCTTCATTCAGATAATATAAACTGAATTGAAGATCGGTTTCTGCACATGCTAGATGATTAGCTATTGCTTCTCCAGTAATTACTCCTGATGCTAGAGATAAATCCTGTGCTTTACTACACGCCGGTCTTGTCAAGAATAACAAAATGTGACACTGCTGCCACTTTTGACTTCACATCCTGACTGACCAGCTCCTTCGTTGCGATTCAATCCAATTATTATAATATTGTTTACTTCTAGATACTGGTACGTGATTCTTTTACACTGAAAAGGTCAGGTGCTTTGTTTAGCAAGTTGATACTTTGCCCATATCAATAAAAAGGAAAGTCAAACAATCATAGAAAAGCCCAACACGCAAGTTGAATCAAACTGTGCATAAGATTGATTGTGTTGCTCTGCTAAACTGTGCTTTACTAAATATATTGTGTTTAACTTGTATTCAGCAACAAGTAGCATAGTTACATAGATGACTTAACGAATGTATTGGTACGATTTGAGATATAAGTACTATAAGTATAAGTATATAAGTATAAGTATATAAGATATAAGTCTAAGATCATTTCTTTTGTTGTGTTGTTGGTTTAATTTTTGCCGGGTAATTTGTTTTGCAAGCTGTCACTTAAAGCAATCCCATCAGGTACCCTTGACTAGGCACAGAGCGAAAATAGTGAAGCAATACACGTCCAGGTATTAGTTTGCTTTCACAACTCTCGTACGTTAATATGGATTATGCTTTTCATCGAATCTACCTATTAACTGTTCATTCAGATTTTAATGTCTTTATGATTTTATTTATTTTTGGTCTATCATGAATCAATGCTAGCACTTAATGTTAGCCATTATGTTACATGTGTTTTTGTTGTAAACGTTTGATCGAAATGACTGGATCTTTTATGCGTTGCATCCTTTTGTCAATTTCATCAATACTACCTTGTGCCTCATCAATGTTTTTAACCACTACTTCTCGATCAACATATTCTTTTGTATGTTGTTACATTATAGATTTGACATATTGCGAAATTCAGTAAATGTGCGTTTGTGCCGTTTAAATCTAATCGAAGGTCTGTAACTATTGCTTGAGGCTAAGCACGGTTCTTTCTCCTTTTTCACTCCTTTCCTTACATCATGCAACGTTTCTAGAGTTCTAGATATGGCCCTGAATCTCTGTGTAAACAAATCGATTGAATTTAAAACTTTTCTTCTGTTTTCGTAAATCTGTGTTATGTAATTCTGGGAGTTTTGTTAGTTGTTTGAGTGTCAGTCTATTTAGTGACTGAGAATGTAGAATTAATCTGTTCCCATTATGTTTTGTTATCTTTCAAATTATTACCATCCAAAGTCTTACATATTTGCATATCAATACGTCTCTGTGCAAACCTTCTAGTGGCTTTGTCACTTGAATTTAGGAGGATCACGTTAATTTGTAATACGATTACTGCTGATGTTTAATTCAATGTTAATTGCTGTACCACCAGGCTTACAACTTTCTAATCTGTCTTTGGCTCAATAATTTTAGACAAATTGAACTGAATAGATCATCTTACAGTTATACCTCTTCAATTTTATGACATTCACTTTGCTTGGAAGACATGTTACCGATTTTTATAAAAAAGTGTATCAAGTTTACGTCTTCATCGTTTATGCTGATATTCAGATTGTGTATGATACCCATTAGGAAATGACTGCAACACCGATTAACTTTGCATGAAATAAAGTATTCGCGAAAAATATATGTTACAGGCAAAGCCTCTAATGAAAATATATAATTGCTATTCAAATACTTTTGTGTTATTTATTTCATCAAGGTAATATATAAGTTTAGGTTTCATAAATGCAAGAACTGTGACTGATTCTGTACATGTCTGTATAGTTCTCTGGCTATTAAAACGAAACAATTTAACATATTTTGCAAATACTATATGGAGTGATTTTATCATTTGAGTTTTGCGTCACACGTTCCACATTAACACTTTCATAATCGTCATTATTAACAGTGATTTCCTCTCCAATGTTTATACTGTTGATTTCAAGTTTGTGAGAAGCAACATAATTCAAAGCATTTCGTGTTTTTCATTCTTGATGTTAATATTGTAGACGATAGTGTTTTCCAGTTCATCGGAAATACAGTGATACCAGAACACAAAATGTATTGCATTGAAATGGGTTGCAAACCTTATATGTTGTGAGTGATTACTGAGATATATTTATTTCTAAGAAAGCCCATCTTATGGAATGTCTCATTCCAGTGACGTAGGAGAAAGTTATTAAACATTTGTTGTGCTAAAGGATCAGACTCCAGCCGTTATTGATTTTATATACAGTTTGTATTCTTTCTCTACAGTGGACCTTCTCTTCAACACTTCGTCGTTCTTCTGAGTTACGCGAATCTCATTCTCTTTCAATTTCATCCCCCACTCTAAAAGAGCTTCTTTTTTTGGTCAGTTTAGACCCACTTTCAATGAGGCTCCTCTGTCTTGGATTTCTGCATTATTTATTTTCTTCCTGATTGTGTTGTTTATCTTTAAATATGCTTTGTACAGAGCACAACGAGAAGCACACCGTCACAATACAAGGTTAAAATTGTATATATAAACCACGCTGTCTCACTCACCACAGGATGCACCCCATAGAAACAATATTCCCTCAATTAGTCCCCTTCTATGACATGCAGCAGCGCTCATACGGGTTATTCTACATCTGCATGCCAGCTTGAGACATATAAAGACAGATTTTCCGTCAACGATAGAATTTGCGAAATACTTATTTTTTGGGCTTAATTTGCAAGAAAGAGGCATTATATCGCATGCAAAAGTTTGTAGATACACGGTACTTCATTGTGACAGCTTTCTTATGTTTGCTCATAATGGCTCTTCTTGAAAGTCTCTCTTTCCATTTCTTAGCATATATGGTTTCGTGAACAAATTTCGAACAAATTTGCCAAGCAATCAGTTGTTAAATTATTTCAATAACATTGACATCCTTCAAATACTTCAGAGGAATCTTAGATAAGCCTATAATTAAGAAAATAAATTTAAATTAGGACGAAGTCAAAATTATAACAAGTTAATTTGCTAGTTAATGTCTTTGTTTAATCATCGACTTCATGTCCACTAAGTCCATACTGCAACCTCGTATACATCATTTTTGAATTCTTCAATGTCTGTACAGAATACTCACCGCTACTGAAATTTGTGGATTCAGGCAAAAAATTACACACAATTATCTTGCTTTAAATAAATGTGGTAGGAGATTATTCGTCAAAATGCAATATTGTGTGTTTGCCATCGGTAACTATTGATTCTTTTAATCCGTGTAAGCAACGTACACTAAAAATCGATGGAATTCTCTAATTTTCCAGGTAAAAGGAAATTCAGAACTATTTCTAATTAATAGGTTAATGCGATAGGGTTAGGAGAATCGCAAATGACCATATTTGATACACGGAATTTTTTTTCCATTTTCGAATTGTTGGAAGGGAATCATATATTCATATTTTTATTGATCTCACATTCTAAACGCGTGGAGAATATTGCTGTTAACTATGTTAACATGCAAGAATCTGTAAATTGTGTTTAGTCTTCATGATTTATTCCAATATATCGAAGGATACACGATCACTATAGGCCATACATAACACAAAAACTCCGACATGTTAGGATCTTCGCAGTAGAAGCTCAACTATGCGCACCATTTTTAATTAGAGTTTTAAAAGTAATAAAAAAGAGAGTTACAGATACAAAATCATATTGTTCAAAAGGCATGTACCAAACTTTATACAGTATTCAAAAGAATATTTCGAAGTTTGTGCTTTAAGAAAGAAAGACATAATTCAAACAAATTATTGTTTTCATTACATGCTCATTTAATTTGACATGGTCTATCTGGTGTTCGACAGAGATGTTCACTCCAATTTTCCTTATAGCACACCCACACTGAAACTATATGGGTTCTTTGATTTACGTTCGCGAGTCTATATTCTTAGACGCATCAAATCAAATTTGTATGAATCTCAATTCGTTTTGAATTTCATTTCAAGCTAAACGTATTTCAAATGCGCAAAAGAGGTGGTATGTAATAAATACAAAACAGCAATCGTCTTCTGTTCCGAGTCGGAATAAAGAACTTGTTGATATGGCGTATGACTATACCCCAGCCCCGACGGCGTCGACGCGTCCATAGGCCACTAGGGCTGACGGCGTCGACGCGTCCATAGGCCGCTAAGGCTGACGGCGTCGACGTGTCCATAGGCCATACAAAACTCATTCTTTCCGCAGATTTATAACACCACACGTACGTGGTTTGTGTTGGTATTATAAATGATAGTATCATCGTAACGCACGTCCACTGATCATGCAATAAAACCAAAGATTGGGCATCTTAAGATGCGCATAGGGTTTGTGCGGATCTGAATATATGAATAGCTTGAATAGGATGCAAAAACATCACAAAACTTGAGAGCTGATTTACTACCCAAAAATTTGTCTTACTTCGGGAGGAAGCACTTTTTGAAGTTGTGAGAAAATCAGTATGCCCTTTCCATTTGCAACCTCCTGTTCCAAGCGATCAAAGCAATATTTAGATAAAAGCAACATTAACGTACTAGAAGAAAAAACATGTTAATTAAACATCGAAATATATTTTTGTCTCATCAGGTATTTTTAAGACAACAGAAGAAGGAAACATGTAGCGGATATATCAATGGCAGACCTAGATGGATGAAGTGTAGGTTTAAGGAAATCGTGTTATTGAAATCATTAGAATCCTTTTTCAATTAAACTCGAATCATGAATATTTTAAATAATGGGGGTGTTACAGCCTTTCGAGCGGTAGGTCGATTCCGGATGATTTATTCACTGTGGATGTCTATTGTCTATATTCTTCATGTAATACCTTTACATGTTATACGGAGGCTGCATAGGTTCACTTGATATAGCAAATTAATTTGTAAAGTGTACAAAGTTAAATCACTTTTAAATGAATTTTCAAATTAGAAAAGGTTAGAGGTGTCATATTGCTTACTTCATGCCCACTTTACCTTTTTTTGGCAGGTTCTTTAACAGACGATTTCAAGTCTCTCCGACTGGTTCTGAATTCACCTATATATAGTTAACAAGCATTTAATCTTATGTCAGTCAACAGGACATTGTCGTTTTAAAAGTCATACTTAGAGCAAATAAACCAAACAAGCCTTTATAGTACACTATCAGAAGGCCCGCTGTCTATGTATTATGACTGATAAATATTCTTTAATATACTCTCTGGAGTCCAATAAGTCTTCTAATTTTCATAACCCTTCGCAGTAAAATCAATCAACTGTCTCTCAATATTATCTCTGAAGTCAAACTTAGTCGGTCAGCCAATCGATTCAACGATAGCGCTTTAGCACGAGACCTAATAAAATATTCTTTGGTATAGAAGAAGAAGAAGAAGAAGAAGAAGAACGTACAAAGAAAATTAAATGCTAGGTCTAATAACTGATTTAGCCGAAGGATGCACTGATACTGAGATGCACTCTTTAATCGCAATTGAAAGGCAAGAACGTTTTGTTTGATTGGTAGAATGTACAACAAAATCGGGTTGTCTTCAATCGTGGAATAGAACGTTTTCTTGTCGGATTGAGGTATTCTCACATTACAGTAGTTTAAATCTCGATAAATCAAAACACTAGAGAGTTAGGCATAACAAATGACCACATGAACACATATAAAGTAAAACGCTGTAGAGTTAACATAAAATGACCACATGAAGGGACACATATAAAATAAAACGCTATAGATTTAACATAAAATGAACACATGGACACATATAAAGTAAAACGCTATAGATTTAACATAAAATGACCACATGGACGCATATAAAGTAAAACGCTATAGATTTAACATAAAATGGCCACATGGATGCATACAAAGTAAAACGCTATAGATTTAACATTAAATGACCACATGGACACATATAAAGTAAAACGCTATAGATTTAACATAAAATGACCACATGGATACATACAAAGTAAAACGCTATAGATTTAACATAAAATGACCACATGGACACATATAAAAGGAGTGTTGGCATAAAAAAGTTGCAAACACCATATTCATGTACAATCCTTTCAAACAGTTTCGATTCAACGTAAGAGTAAAACAGGACTTAGATATCAAACTTGTGTTGCCTTACTTGAAGTCTGGTACAGTATAAGCGAGTTGCCATGAATTAATAAGTTGTTCAACTCGGGAGACCTATTGAATAAGTAACACAAGACTGACTACTGTCTGCAAGACAGGTTTCAACAATCTTGTATCTGATGGCGTTTTTACGTCCTGTTCAGTGACGGCTAAAAGACAACATTCCATCATGAGTTGTGGAAGGGCTCTATTTTGATTGTCAATTGTCCATATTAAAACAAAAATGTCAATTCAAAAAGTCAGCTTTCCTAGTATGTTAATATGCAAAAAAATCTGACTGAGTTGTACCTGGGGATTACAAAGGTGGTACATGATTCATAAGATTTTAATGTTGTCATCAAATATCCAGTATTGTATTTGCAGACCCTCTCATTTCTTTGTACCCTCTACCCATTATAAAAACGAAACGTATAAAGGATATAAAAAATGCACAAAATTTAGTAATTTCATTCGTTGATTTATCATTTCTAACCTGACTGTCGCCAAGATGTCCCTAACATTGTCGAATTATTGGCATTTCAACGCACACGGAAGCTCTCGGTGCAAACAAGCAGTGAGACTGCTGGCTGTCCATTTCTGGTGTATATAATGATCAACCCAGGTGGAGAAACTACAAACGAAATTTAATACCTATGCCAGCTTCAAAATCACATGTGATAACCCTACGCACAATGCGATAATGAACGTGGATGCGTGGCCAAGAAATGCATTAGTTAGAGACTACTATCAAAGTCGGAGTTGAACTATCATAACAACAAATTGGACTGAAATATACATGATGGATACTTTACGCATTTCTTTTTATAACTATCGTTCATCAACAAGAAATATACAAAATGTAAGAACTTTATGTGATATTTCCGATATTTGTTTCTTACAAGAATTGTGGCTTCTCAACAGAATTATTATTATTATTATTATTATTATTATTATTATTATTATTATTATTATTATCGTGTGCATTGCGTGCTCAGCCATTTAACCGCGTCATCATCAGCAACATGCAGAGTCTGCAGTCCACCGGTGAACTTTGTCAGTGGCCAGTTGTTCACAATGTGTGACATGGTCTGAAGAGCTCAACAGCAACAGGAAGAGTTAGTGGCCTGGCCCCATCGGACAAGGTTGAGTACGCAACGCCCCTGTCCTGTCCGAAAGCGGTTCAGTGTGGTCCACAGATGACGTGGGAGGTTGAAGCCAGGAGGGCAGACAGACGGCTCAGCTACGAGGGAGTGGTTTACAACATCTGTTGAAGACCACTCAACGCTTCCTGCTGAAATAGCTGTCATATCCTCCGGCAACGGACCTAACCAGATTGGGTGTCTCGAAGTCAAACAGACTGCTGGATCTGAGGTGATGTCCATGTACAGTGGAAGTTTCTCACTGGCATAGACCTTAGCCAACACTTTTGTGGTTGTTTCCTGGTGACGCAGATATGGAGGAGGAATATTGCTGAGTACTGGCAGCCATTGTAAAGGAGTAGGACGTAGTGTTCCAGAGATTATTCACATTGTTGTGTTGAGCTGGACATCATTAGCTTAGTATGGGATGATCGATCCCAGACAGGAGCGCAATACTCGGCTGTCGAATAACAGAGGGCCAGTGCTGATGTCTTGAGTGTCTGAGCACTATAGCCTCAGGTTGAATCAGCCAGTTTGGGGAGTAGGTTGTTTCGAGTGCTAAGTTTTGCTGAAGTTTTCTTTAGGTGGTTGTTGAATGTCCGTGATCTGTTCAGAGTCACACCAAGGTATGTTGGTGTCGGGTCATGTTTTATTTGCTGCCCATTGAGGAGGATGCAAAGCTCACGGTTCGCATTTGCATTGTTAAGGTAGAAGACACTGGAGACTCTCTTTGTTGCGCTTGGCCGTAGACGTCATTTCTTGAAGAAGTCCGTCATATCCTCCAGGTTCTTATTCAGTACCCCCTCAAACTCAGCAAATGAGCGACTTTGGGTCCCGAGAGCAATGTCATCTACATACATGAACTTGCGCGACTGTGTTACAGGTAAGTCATTGATGTAGACATTGAACAAACTTGGCGAATGAACAGACCCTTGTGGGAGTCCATTAGGAACAGTTCAATTGTCTCAACTATCCAGCGCGGCAATACTCTGGAAATTTTCAACAGCAGCCCTGCATGCCAGACCGTGTCATATGCCGCTGTTAGATGTAGAAAAACAACTCCAGTTTTAAGGTTCCTCTGAAACCCGTTTTCAACGAATGTAGTCAGGGCAAGGACTTGATCGCACGTGCTACGGCCATGCCTGAAGCCTGCCTGCTCAATAGCTATGATATTCTCCAGGTCAGGACCAATTCTTTGGAGAATCAGGCGCTCCAGTACCTTAAAATAGACTGAAAGCAAGGAGATCGGCAGATAACTCGCTGCATGGTTAGGATCTTTGCCAATCTTTGGTATCGTAATAATCTTTGCCTAACGCGACAAAGTCGGCATGCACTTTTCCCTAACAACCCGGGTGTAAAAAGCGGCAAGCCATTCTTTCTCGACAGTGAGTTAGACTGTCTCTCATCCGTACAAGACGAGTTCTATAAATCAGGGGAATCGCTGACTGAATCTTCTAGCGATATTCATACAGGTAGGCCTTACGGGGGTGTCGGGGTACTATACCATAGATCTCTTGCAAGTATTATAGAAGTACAACACCTTGATGATCGCAGATTAAAAGGTATTACTATCCATACAGGGGATTCCTCCTTGCTTTTTGTCAATATCTATTTACCTTGTGATATTGCGGAAAATTTTGGGGAATTTGTAGATTATTTGGGCAAAATTAATTCTATTGTAGAAAATGCTAATACACTAAATGCTTATGTAATAGGAGATTAGAATGCTAATACACTCAGATTCACTCCCTTTGGAGATGAACTTCGCCTATTTTGTGATGAATATGGTTATATCATATCTGACTTAAAACTAATAATTGACCACACAATAAATTTTACTTACATCAGTGATTCATACAATGCAGTGTCTTGGTTGGATCATTGTGTCTCTACACAATCTGCTCATTCTGCTGTAAGTGATATGAGAATAATACACACCCTAATAGAACCGACCATCGCCCTATTTTAATGACTATCAAGACTGATCTACTTCAGAGATTTGATTCTTGCCCCAAAGAACTCTTAAACTTGAAATACAACATCAATTGGTCAGACCTTACTTCTGACGAAAAACTGAAGTATACTCAGACATCTGCATTCTTATTAAACAAGACTGAGATCCCGCATTGTATTGCGGTCTGTAATGACCATGGCTGCACTAATCAGGTGCATATGAAACATATAAATGGATTATACACTGATATAGTAAAAGCTTTGTCGAACTCCGGTCATAGCTTGACTAGTAAATCCAAACGTGGCCACCGGGTTATACCAGACTGGAATAACTGTGTCAAAGAACTATACGACTTTGCACGAAATGCTCACCTTATGTGGCGTGATAACGGTAAACCTCGTCATGGCCATCTCAGTAACCAAATGCGCCAAACAAGAGCACAATTTAAGTATGCTCTTAGATTATGTAAGAAGGAGGAAGTAAAACATAGAGCTGACTAGCTAGCACAAAAATTTGAAAATGTCGACCAACGTGAATTCTGGAAGCAAGTTAAACAAAATACTACGACAATTCCAATAAACTACCAATTTGTATTGATGGGAACCATGGTCAAAATAATATATGCAACATGTGGAAAAATCATTTTGAAGACTTACTCAATAGTGTTAAAAACGAATCGAATAAGAAGCGTGTTCTTTCAGCATTGAATAACCCTTCTGCTCATATTGAGGTAATCACATTATCTGAGATCCAAAATGCAATAACAAGACAAAAAGGTGGTAAATGTCCAGGATCAGATTTTTTATATGTGGAACATTTTAAATTTTCAGATACTAGACTTCATGGGCTATTGATGATTTTATTTAATTGTATGTTTGTGCATAACTTTGTACCAGATGATTTCACAAAAGTTACAATTATACCGCTACTAAGAGCAAAATTGGTAACCTGGCGGACAAAAATAACTACAGACCTATAGTTCTTACGAGTATTATTTCAAAAATATTTGAATGCATCATACTACAAAGATGTGAAGTCACAATCTCAATAATCAGTTTAGTTTTAAAAAGCAGCATTCAACAGATTTATGCCTATATGCCTGTAAGGAAACTGTCAGCTATTATGTAGAACATGGCAGCCCAGTGTTTGTCACAGAATAAGGCGAGAAATAACTTGGTTTTGCCTTAGACCTATTTTTGACCATTATTCGTTGTGCATGCGTACAACGTTACCTGGGGTGAATAATTGTTTCTCCAGGTAAGCGACTGTACAAGCATGTATTTCGTCGACTATTATTCACTCTCCTATGGATTTAAGGTTGATTCTATTTCAAACTGACACATTGGTCATTTGGATCTTGTCGAGGAGTGTACGTTCTCCATTTTTGTCTATAGCCATAGGGGTAAGTGTTAAATTTTTATTTGATATGTGAAGCATATTCAGTTTTAATGTCGTAGTGTGAAATGTTGTCTTTACCACTACGCAGATTTGAAACGAACTTTTGAATTGTTACAAGTTCCTATTAAGCCTTTAAGTTAGTAGCATGTATCTATAGATTGTAATTATGTACCTTTTTATTATGACCAGTTTGGTTTTATTATTGTAGCTGTGTATGTGGATGCATAGCGGTGGAGCTGTGCGTATGTGTATGCAGATACATCAGACTGACGGTCTGGCTGTCTTTATGTTTGTATGGGGTGGATCAAGTCCATACAAGGAAGGAACTGCCTGATGTATAAACTTGTGCGCATGGTGGATCCGTGAAGGGTGGATAGGGCCGAAACAAGTGAGCCGACCCAGAAATTCCGGAGAACTGTGTGGTTTTGACAAATGGACTCGTAAACCAAGTCAAATGGTTTCGGATGCAAGTTTGTACAAATATTTATCGTATGACTGAGTCACGAGTCATTGTTTGGTGCAATCGTTGTACTGTTTAACATTGAATGTATTTGTTTCAATTGATGATGTTTTAATTGAATACAACTGAGTTATGATACCATCACATGAGATTATTTGAGTCTCGTTTACATTCCAGGAGATTATGTGAATCTCAATTTCATTTACATTACATGAGATTATGTGAATCTCAGTCTCGGTTACATTACGTGAGATTATGTGAATCTCATTCATTTTGAATATTTGCATTTCACTTTCAATTGTTTTTCATTTGGGAATGTGTTAGTAATTGAATGAGTCATGTGTTTGGAGAAAGAATCACTATATATATATATATTTTTTTTTATCAATTCATTTCATAAACCTACATCATTCATCACATTGTGTTTGTGTTGTTCATTTAGTCCAAGAAGAAAAGCCCACTCGGTTTCAATTCTGTTACAGTGTTTGCATGCTTTTTAAGACGCTAGTAAGGCATTTGAAAAAGTTGCTTGATATCAAAATACCTGTCTACATAGTTCATACTTTAGTTAACTGGTATGGGAAACAGTTGTATTATGTGCGATGGGGGAAGTGTAATATCCAGCGCTTTCCATGTAACCAATGGGGTGAGGCAGGGGGTATTCTTTCCCGTTTGTTATTTAATATATACATAGACGAATTAAATTGTAAGCTGCGTTAGTATTACGTGGGGATACGTCTGCCACCAAATGTTGTTTCTTAACAATTTTGTTATGTCATTGATAAGTCCTTCTATCACAGGTTTAAGGAAATTATTAAAGATATGTGAACAATACGCATTAGAAAATGATATCATCTATAATACCAAAAAAAATCGGTATGCAATATTTTTCAGCCAACTTCTTTCAAATTACCATCTCCTCCTCCCGTACATATTAACGGCAGTGCTCTTACGTATGTCAACAGTTGCACGTATTTGGGTCATATTTTGAAATCCAATCAGTCAGATAATGAAGATATGAGACATTACCAATTATTGTGTACTCGAACAAACACGCTTCTACGTAAATTTAAGAATTGTTCATTGAGTATCAAAATTAGATCATTCAAATCTTATTGCTGCTCTTGCTCTATGTACTGTGCTCTTCTGTGGACAAACTTTAGTGAACTTATGAAAAGAAAACTAGTTATTGCTGCACCCTCGCACTGTGCCTTGCAAGATTGTTTTTGCCAGTCCAGATGATCTTGAGACATACCCGTACCACTTCAGCTTCCGCTTTCTTGCGGTGGTCAAGAGGTCTTCATAGGATCCGATGGCTCGTTGGATCCTGTTGTGGACTTCTTCGTTGGTTACATGGTCAATGTATGAGATGCCCAAGATCTTGCGGTAGCATCTCATTTCGAAGGTTTGAATCGTTCTTTGTAGATCTGACGTGAGCGTCCATGTTTCACAAGCACAGCTGTAATATTTCTGACACAAATTGACCCCCCCCCCCAAAAAAAAGGGGAGGAACTCTTGTATACATGTGTTCATAGAGATGTAAATCCAAACTTTACTGAATTACTGATATTTTCAAAGGCGGTGAACTACATCACATCTGTTGCTTGAAAACATGGACTGGCCAAAGCAAATATGACGACCGTGTTGCTAAAGAAACTCACTTTTGATTCGAAATATCAAACAAGCTGACAGTGTTTGGGACTTCCTGGCGACAATCAGGTTTGAAATCATAAATCAATAAATGACTAAGCTTTGTGCATTTTCATATCCTTGATGCCTTCTGTTTTTAAAATCGGTATTGGGGTGCAAACAAACGGTATGGTGGGAGAATACTTTCATTCTCTGAAACGTTCTGGAATTGCATGCAAATTTAAAGATTGTATCTAAACTAGTACAAAATTATTTAGGATTAGCCTCCTTTTTCATATTAACTTCATTCTGTGTTTCTGTAGTTTATCCAGTCGGTTAGGTTGCCAGTGATAATAACATTTCTACTCGTTCTATCCCGTTTTCTACTCATGGTGCTGATAAAGGAATAATCCCTAATGTTTATTGTCCGGTCTTATCACGAATCTTTTGTTCGGAATAAAATTTCTGAAAAGATTTAAGAATCTTTACTCCAAACGTTTCGTACAATCAGTAAAGTCTGTGCAGGCAGCAAAGACACGATTTGAGTTGAAGTTATCCATCCGATCTTCACGTTTGTCCAAATCTGTTTTCCGATAATTTCAAACATTTGCTTTGAAGCATCGACATTTCCCTGCCGAATCCATTTTACAGAACATTCTTCTATGATCGCTGACGCTACAATGAACGGTAATTGAACTGGTTTGCATTAGAATAATACTCAGATCTGAGATCTATACTGCATTCGACACTTTCTCTCAATTACGTCGAAGGTGTCTCATGTTAATGAAGAAGAAGAAATGTTCATTTTGCTCTTGATCCTTGAGTACATATTACAGATACAGTATGTGCTGGAAAACGAAGCTACACTTGTAAAAGTCCTGATCTAATATATTCAAATTTGTAATACCAAGCTACATTCAAAACGTGTCTCAGCAAAACTGGGAGAAGATATTGCAACATAAATAAAAAACATCACCAAATCAGGACAAGTGTTGGTGTTTAATGTTTTAACCAATATTATATTTTGTAGTTATCAAGTCTACCATTAGATTAGTTATATATTAAGTTGTTTAAAATTCAGTCATGAAGGATTAAATAAATTATTTCTTAATATGAAAGCTTTATATGCATAGCTACTCCAATGCTGTTATTTATGACAAACTCAATCTTTATACCCTACACCGTGGTTCAGAAAATCCTGAATTAATCAAAATACCCCTAAATAAACTCCTAAATTCTCTTTCATAGTTGATAAGTAATTCGATCACATAGTATCATGTCCTATAAAATATATACCAATTTGTTCATATAAGATTTTAAAATTTTGAGCCAAGTATAAACGAGCGTAAAGGTGCGAGTTTGAATACTATCATTGGACCAGCCTGGGTCAGCTACTGTGGTGTGTCACTAATTAACCTACTTGCGTTGCTGTGGCGTAAAACGCCATAACAAACCAAACCATTCTAAATCTGAGCGCCAGTGTCGTTGCCTGGTTGTATTAAGCCATTACCACTGACATTAAGCCCCGCCTAATGTTTAGAAACACATGGCTTAGTGTTGACACTAACACTAAATTCGTTTTAGGTTGTGAGACATAGAACTTGTATTATTACACAAAAACGTTTACACATGTACGAGTATTAAAACTGATATTAAATACTGATTGCACAGAGTATATCAAATATGCTTATATCACGGAGCTTAGCAAATATGCTAATATGACTCAAATAGCCACGCGAAGAACCACTGGGCAATGCATAGCAGATAGTAAGAAAAAAAAATCATACTCAAAATGAAAAAATGCTTTCAATTTTACCCACATAAGGTTATCGCATTCTGCACACCACAGTTCTGTAACTTTAGCAGTATTACGGTAATAACAAATACAAATCCCATGTATTATCTGGATTTCTCTCTCCACCGTGCAAACACTCATATTCAAAATGATCTCCTTTCAAACTGTATTGCAAAGATGTTGCTATTTCACAAATTAGAATTAGATTATACTACTGAAAAAAGATGGAAAGTCACGTAGGTCAAGTGTGTATGATTACGTTTGGTTGATGAACTCTGCTCATTAAGCACAGAACAGTCTTCTCCTTTGACCTCAATTAACTGGATGTTAGCTATGTAGCCATTTGAGCTGTACTGTCATCAGCTGGAGCTCAAGCTGAAATCGATGCCTAAAGCCAAAGCGTTGTCCGTAGGAATATCAGGTTGTGTCATCGATCGGAACATCACTCGGTCATTTCCGTTAAGTAGTTTAATAACTTTTAAATTAGTGGTTGTAGAAATAGACATCAATTTGATGAGTTCAATGATTCCCTTCCTACGAAATGCAGTACATATGTTACAACAAAAAAGGTCGACAATGTTCTGTTTGTGACATTGTCTCTTCCACCGTTTTATTGTGCCAAAAGTGATCAAAAGTAGTTCTGAATATGGTTCTCAATGATGGCAAAATTAAATCTGAAATTTCTTTCTCCACTTGACGGAAAAGGTCAAGGATGTTCATATAGGTTGTGTCACTAAGTCATCGGAGACAATTGCATCGCGAAGCGTCTTCCTCGTTTGTCAATACCGCGAACCGATTCGAATCCGCAGTGTTGTAAAACGCACATATACACTGTTGAGAGCGGTTTCCGTCGGATGGTTGATGGTATTATGGCTGTGATGGGACACACTTTAGAAAAAAAATCTTATTAGGTATATCGTCTCGCATATACAGCTTCTCGCTAACGTGATTCCAGTTAGAGAAAGCATTCCCATCAACTGTGGCATTAACATTAATTTTGGCAGGAGACTTCCTTTTAACATTTGTATCCGTATACTACTGTCTGAGTTATTTGTACTTTAACCAGTGCAGGCGTCGCGCCTCATTATTGTCATTGGGATAAACCCAGCTTATCCCCTTTCCCTAATTTTCGAGTCCATTAGACTTGCTAATAATAGCTTCCTCGTCGTAACCATCGCTAAAACATGCTGTGATAAGAGGTCTCTTACTGAGAGTTAGCTTTTCGGTGAAAGCTGTGCTCTCTTGGATGACGAAGGCAAATCTCATGTTTAGCAGAATGGTATGATACGCATATTGCACTGCACAAGATTTACATTCTTTCTGCTCATTGAAGAGTCACCAAAATACGTTTTTGTTTCTTTCTGGACCTGGCCTCTTGACCTAAGCTTTTAAATCAAATTATATCTTTGTCTGCGTTTCTCCGACTATTTCGCGATCTTTTTCTTTTGCGTCCAGCCAGAGAATGATATTATTCTTTTTAAAATATATACATCTCCCATGAAAGTAAGGGCTTTTAAACCAAATCCTAAAGTCGTATCGGATTAATAATGTTCCAGCTAGAACGTGATCCAAAACATAAAAGTTTAAAATCGTGCCCAGAAGAAGTATGTTTGCGAGATCCAAGTATTGTGACAGAGCATTTTCTTTAAAGAGCACACCGAAATGCCTCTTATATCTTGATACTGCCTGATATTTGTTCAGCTCCCAGTTTTATACGAATACATCTCTCGAAGCTGTTGTCACACTTCGTATTCTGTTTAAGCAAAACTTTGACCTGTATCTGGAATTTAAACTTATTTTTTCCTACTTTGTACGCTTTTGTGCCAGGAGAGTTTCAGTGCCTTGAAATTGAAATTCTGAGATTCGGCCCCATGTGTACATTTTCTTTTGAAAGTTGTAATTAATGTCGAAGACAGAGATTTGTCTGCTCCCTGCTAACACATGTAGTCCTCGGAACATTTAAATAATGAGAAAGACAAATCATTTCTCAACAACGTATGCTTCTTACTGTGTATAAAATAAATGAATAATAGAAGATGAACTATATAGAATAAAACCTCAGTTCCCTTTATTTAGCTAAGAAACGTTAAGAACCATTGGTCGAATAATTAAATATCTGATACAAGGGCAATAAAAATTCAGTTTTCACTAAGGAAATTATCAACTAATGAATTCTGAAAATATGCATCTGTTATTAACTGGGTATTTTTGTTAAATTCTCAGTCAGTAACTTTTCTATTGCATACTTAAAACATGCGTATTTGTCATTATGTTATATTATATGAATAGCACAGCTGAAACAACAAAGTATTATATAACATTTTACACGATGTTCATTTCATGTAATGAATGAAACATGAAGACCGCATAACAATAAAAGCTACTTTACCGCTATGAAAGCGCGCGTACATGGGGTGTTTCTCAATAAACCCTGATCGAAACTAACTTTGTTAAAGAGGATTGTATGTCGTGCAGCTAAGGTAACAATGAAATACTGATATTGGAAAAACAATGAAGCAATACATCAATTAAAAGTAAAGATACGAACATCAGCCAGAAAACTCGAGTCAATTGTTATCGTTCTGATTCCCTCAATGATGATAATGATGATGACAACAGAAGGCAAGGTCAGTACACTTTCACGAAGCTACTTACATACTGGTTTGAATGCATGCTTTTAGATAAAGTAATCAAAACATAAACTACATGTCCATTTGGATAAATGTTGTTATGGAGAACAAAATAAACCACAAAAGTAAAAAGAAACAAGAACCAAGAAGTATTTCAATACAACAGTCCAGATTTGTTTTCATATCATCCCCCAACAACACTCCACGGTTCTCAGTGCACTTAAACAGACAGCATTGCAAAAGTACCGGTTTTACCATTTTCTGCTGCAGCACGAATATAAATATTGGTCTGCTTCGCATTTCACAGCCAACAGTCCCGTACTGTATTGGTATGATGCCATGTAAAACGAAAGATGCAAAGTGTGCTAAAAAAATATTTTGTAAATAGTTGCTAAATATTAACAATACATTTCTGAATTGTTTAGGTTAATTTATTAAAAGCTGTAAAAAACCTCTTCTAGACTGATACTAGTGTTTTCTGTCAAATAGAAACTTTATAAAACAATAAACCATTCAGAGACAATCACGTGTGATGCAATGAAGAATGAAACAGATCATCACAGAGGAATATCAAATATGTATAAGAGAAAGTTCTGGCACGTTTATCTATCAAGGAATGGGGTTGAGCAGTACTTCTCTAATCCCATTATCCAGTGACGTTGACTTTATTTAGTTTAAGAGTCAATGTTTGTGTGTTTCGGTGTGCAAGTTTGTAATAAGCAAAGTAAGTATGCATTTTCTCCTTATCCTGGTAGTTAAATTAATCATAGTCTCAAAGTCTTCAAGGTAGCCAGCTTTTGAACGATCAACGTTTACTGCACAGCTCGAGATGACGTGATAACGTCGTTTTTATTTTCTATTATTATCTGGTTCCCGCTGACTGAACGAAACTATCACAGGCCATCCCTGTCATGTTGAATAAATTTGTGATGTTGGACCCTTTCTCCTTCATTACCTTTGGAACGTAGTGAAACAGGTAGGATGCATACCATCAATGTGTATGTACATAACGAATGTATGGTCTGATCTGTTGTCTATTTACAGACTACACTAGTTGTATCGCAGTTGTATAAAATCTGGGAGAGATTGGAGCTAAAAATGACGTGGTAGCGATTTATGTCCCTTATTAATTAAATAAAAGAATTTTAAATGCAATTTTAATAATTAAATAACAGTACTCTCAACAAAATGTGTACAAAACGTATAAAAATCTTAATTGATTTAAATCGGACAGCGCTGCCTTTCTGTTCTTGACAACTTATGCGAGCTTAATAACTGCGTCACACGAAACTAACTTCCATCGCAAAAATACTCTCTTACTGCATATACGATAAGAAAGAACACAGCCTTCTTCCTTTTGAAATCAGTGAATTTGCAATTACTCACTCGTCTATTAGTTTATGGAGAATAACTGACAGGATACTTTTCCCATTCTGTTCTATACAAAGACCCTTACTTGGGAGTAGATATTCAAAAGAAAGTAATGCAAGAAAATTCAAAGTAAAAATCCATTTTCACATGGTCAAAAACTCCAACATTTAAATAGCTATCATCGTTAAGAGGCAAGCAAGGTCAAACAGTGTATGTTTCGCTCAAGGGATTGCAGTTGAAATGCTTCAAAGATACAGTCTGAACGGGAATACAGAAACAGATGGGGGCACTGGGTAGCCGAATAGTCTAAAGCCCTCCACTTTACAGATCACTGACTTCTAACCTCTGTCCGTTGGATTCGAGTTTCGGACTCGAATAACGTACGTATGTGAGAATGGTTGTCGTAGCTTCCCGTGGGTAGTTGGTTCTTTCCTGTGTTTTCCCGGGTTCTTGGCCCACCATATATACTGGCCTATCATGTGCCGAAAAATGGAATAAAAACTCACCAAAGCAAATCAAACAGGAACAGACACGGACCTTAGATGAAGAACGGAATTACGGACCAAAATGGGCTCAAAGACGAAGCTATATATCTTTATATACGACCGTGTGCAGATACAACATCTATTTTGGAAGCAGCATTATCAATGGTAAGCTTAAAAGGTCTCATATTAGCACGTATAACTCTTCTGTGAACTCCACGGTGCTATATTATCAACGTAGTGACTGCTGGTATGTATGCTTTAAGGTAATTTAAGCAGTGTTTGCATGCCAGTCGGGGATCCCGCATGCCTTACGTGGTACAGGTGGAAGCATATTTGTTATCCCACAAGTCATAATAATGAAACGAAGAGAAACATACGATATTCTGTCAACCTAACGCTGCTTACAGAATTAACAAAATAATGCTAAATTGCGAATGAAATATCTTGATGAGGTAGATGAGAAAAAAATAGCTCTCACCTTCATATGAAAAGATATAACATGATGTGAGGTGTACACATTTTGTATCAATGACACACACTGTATGAATAGATTTTACTCCCTTCTAAACATACATTACACTGGTTCCAGTTCGGCCAGAGACAGTCCCCTTTCTGTCATAATATTTTAAAAGAAAGTCATACTTTCTTCGCATATCATTAATTTAATGGGAAAAGTTCCAGACAAGCACGATATGTCATCAATTATTGACTAATGTTCGTGCCAAATTAGTTAATGATTAATTATCGGTATTAATTGCCATGTGAATTTGGTGAACTATCGATTAACCTCGGTGTTAATAGCCATATAAAATTAGTTGAGTTTATGCTTGAGAGAATCAAGGAAAAGCGTTCATGTTGGCACGCCTATAGATACGTTTGAGCTATGCGCGCGCAACTATTAGATTTTAAATTTTTTATGCTTGAAGAAAAACAACTGCTATTAAATGTCAGTTTTGCTTTCATGTGTTTTAGTTTAATTATTTCTTTATATCAGTATCATCACTACTGAAATTTAATTTAAATCATATGTTTATGGAGAAGGAATTCAAAGATGATCAATTATATTGTTCATAATTTTCAGGATAGGCTAAGAGAAATGATATATAGTCTTCATTGGTTCCTATTAACCTAACTCTTTGTACAGTTCCAACAAAAACAGTGGATTAATGTATCAAAGAAAGTCGAAGGGAAATAAAACACTCCCACCTCACCGAGAATACTGATGCGATTTCTTCTAATTGGTTGAAAAAAAAGAACAAACCAGCTTTAATTATGTTGCTGGAAAAGGTAACATTGCCTCAAGTCAAAATACAATTCTATGAATGGTGAGAAATTGGCTGTCCAGAAAACGCTTTCTTTTGAAAAGATAAAGTACATTTAATCGTAAATATGGTCGCCCCATAAACGTTTAATGACAAATTACGTGTATACATTATTATTTGCGCTTGGACATAAAGGTGCTTGCTTACAATCACAGGATACCTAAACGTTTGTGCTTGCAGTGACTTCATACGCTTTACTAGTATAACAAAGTAATACTGCCGAGGCCTACAACCCCCGTGCTAAGACTGAATTCCTTGCAAAACCAATTTGTAATTAAGAGCAAGAGCGCGTTCTTGGCAGTGCCTAACATTATAAAACAATGGTCTCGCCACATAAATCAGCCCATATCGTCCAGTATAGTTTTTTTTTAATTTTCGGAAAACCAACTCGTAGTGGTGAAAAACTAGTTATATTTACGCTCGGTCGTGTCTGGGTTATGATAAGGAGATTTCGCTGAATGATAAATATGTGTACAGTCTTTGAAGTCGCCCAAAATATTTTAAACCCCCCCCCCCAAAAAAAAACCAAGACTAGCCAGCAGTATAATAAATATTCTAGAGAATCTTCCAACTCACGAAAACAAAGTCAAATTGCCTTCACTTTGACTGTCCTGTACAGCAGAAATAAACTGGTGAAAATATATTTCCCCTCCTATATGCATAACGAAAAGTGCATAATATTCCAGAACTGTTGCAGTCTGGAACAACTTAGCCCCCCAAGCTGGAAAATATACCAGACCACGGGTGGGCAATATACTGCACTGGTTTATCTGTTTAATTACTCTATGTACTCGCTTATAAGACGAGTCCAACTGCAAACTGCACAGACCAGGATCTGTCGTCACATAATGCGCCGGCAGATCTGGGTTTGTACTGTTTGTTAGGAGTAATCAACAGAACAAACAAGATAGACTCTGATCTGCAGGTGCATTATGCTACGGTATATCAGGATATTTATTGTTTGCAGTTCGACTCGACTTATTGAGAATTTCGACATGACATCATCCCTGGCATTCAACCAATCAAACACCGCTATCTGACTCATTCGAGTAGGTGATTGATTCAGTTTTTGTTCTTTAAGACCTTTGTCTTTCATAGCGAAGAAAATCATATTTATAACCAATAGCATGTTGAAATGTATTCCCAAACTTTTCAAATATTCATTTTGAGAAATTCTTTGGTGACGAAATTAGACACTTATAAGGCAAGATAAAGGGTCTGTCCTAAGTAAACCACGTTTTCCCCTAGCGAAACTGGGCTTCAAGCCTGTTGTAGCGCGTATGTCGAAATTATCAATAGGCGAGTATATAGCTACATCATAAGGTTTGAATTTAAAAATCATTTATCCGGCCCGCGCCCTGGAAAAAGTTGCCCATGCCGGAACCAGACCTTTAAAGGCTGGTCTGCAATGATCCAATCTATAATTATCCAAGTCATTATTTATCCTTTTCATGCACCATTCATCTATCATATATAATTCGACAATATACACATTTCTTCATCATTTTCTTCTTCCATATAACTTCAGCATAGCCCATCAAGATCCTGACACATGTGTTCTGTCATTGCTACTGCATTACATCTGTCGGCCAACTAGTTATGTTTTTTTTTTTTTTAAAATTAATATGTTCACTTCCTCTGCTCTTGACAGCACACTGCAAGTAATAATCTATAAAGAAGGTTTGGAGTATAAGGCACGTGTAAATACAAAATCGTGTACAGCCACACCCAAACAATGAAAATAAGTGCTCTCTACATATATCACAAACGAAAAATTAATTTATGCGCGGAGAAAGTTAACGCAACTGCATTACCATGATTCCTTTGAAAAATCCTGAAACCAATCAGGGATATTATTTTATCACAATGTTCCTCACATCATGAATTTATTTTATATATTGTCTGTGTAAACTCTTCGACAACAGTTTTTACATATCTGTGATTTCACGGCTCTATCGACAACAAATTTAAAATAAGATGCAATGGCTGATTGTGTTTCAAATCGACAGATTTTCTTCGTAACGTTCCAGGACCGAATGAACGCGCTAACTTTACAATTCGGACTCTCTACTTTCAATAAAAGTGATGGGGCTCCTTTTCGAAATATGGAATGCATTGAAAAATGATGGTAAATGAAGGAAAATCCGCATTAAATTAATTTTAGTTTTCTAGTTGCATCATATTTAGTATGCAGTTTGTTAGTAAATGAATGATGATACACACCAGGTGCTACTTATTGATAATACACAGCTGGACTCACATCTATACTCATTGATATTACAGAAACTGTCTTTCTCGGACGATTGACCTATGCTTCGTGTTGTTCCGTGTAATACAGCACAGCAATACAAGAAGATTCTTTTGCACAGAGACATTTGAAGTAAAGTGCCTTACCAAAGGGCACACCACTCTAGGTAACCATGTCAGTCTAATCCATTGGTAGGATTCGAACCCGCGCCATTTCAATCGCGAGTTCAAGACGCTAATCACTACGCCATTGCTGCTCCTCACAAATGTATAGCATCAATAGGAACACTGACAATCTGGCCAGGATCGCTAATTGTAGCTTATATATAATTATAATTAGACCAATTAATGCGATTCTTCTTTAAATGTACAAATTTATCTGCAGTTAGAGAATTGCAATGATGTAAAAATATTTACATTTTTCTGACCGTGAATTAGATTCAAAACAGATTGCTATACTAAACTGTTTGTATGAATACCTTTAACAATTAGAGAAACAAGCAACGCGGAAATAGAGACAAGATCTAGACGAAAGCCCTCTTTTTAAGATAGTTAAGCTAACACGAGGGCTGCATATGTGATTAATAATTACCAACTGATCTATTTTGCGACTTAGTCTTTTTTATCTCTGACAATTTTACCTGATTTACCCAAGAAAAAAAACGTTTCAAAAGTAATTAGGAACTAATGAGCATTTTCCCCGTAAACACCTCTTTGCTGTTATGCTTATGTAACACGTACATGCATTGCATAACGTACCGAGCGGGAGGGAACTCTCTGTTGCTTCTAATGCCTGGGTTTTTTTTTGTTGTTGTCTGGAAGTAATCTATTTATCAGGTAACGTTGCTATTAAAGATGTTTAAAATTATTTTCTGTTTCTCGAAAAGAATCAAAGTAACGATTATGACATTTTTTTTCACATGCCATATCGTGTCATCTTCTGCTGAGAATTTTGCGGTAGAAATGATAGCAAAAATAACCAGTCTTTTGGATGTTGGAAACGAGAACGTTTCTTTGTATCTTTTGTACTATTCCCATGCCAACTAAGTAATGCATGGTCCCTAGTATTTATACTCGTAAAAAGGCTAATGAAGAAACATACGGAGAAGCCAAGAAACGTACGTTTGCACAGAAACTAATAATAAATAATAATAAAATGTTACGTTAAACTGTATCTAGATTTTGCAAATAGAACCTACAACTTGAAGAACTAGAGCAAAAGATCGAATGAAAGAGAAACTGAGATTAAAAACCATTTGTTTTTTAATATTTAACCAGATGACCTTCAGCAAATTATAATCTAGAACTAAATAGAAAATGTATGGTCTAAAAACAGATAGTTGGCTCCTACAGAGATAGCTTTAGGTAACTGTGTTTCTTAACGTATACGTAATTCGAAGATCCGATAAGATTCTTCTGGCATATAACTCCAGCAATTGTACGATATAGAGTGCAGTTTATATTCCCTTTTTAAAAAAAAGGTTCACTTTGATATATGCATAGGTTTTCAAAGGTTTGCGGTTTGTGAACTTACAACTAATTAAAAATACGACTATAGGCGATTAATTTCTCATGCATGTATGTAGTTAGCAGGTCTATATCGTAGTAACTGTGACCTTTCATTCTTAGATTTTAGTGGATTCCACTGGAAACGTCTCCATTGGTGCAAAGATATAAGAAATTATGTAGAAAACAAAGACCACTGAAATAATGCTACTGCTGACATTCTATTTGTCAATTATATACAAAGAATGTGTGTGTATATATATATATATATATATATATATATATATATATATATATATATATATATATATATATATAAGATTTCACTTGTAATGATTTGGCATAGCGGTTGCGACAACACCAAATTAGAACATCATCCTTGTTTTCGCTTTGATGGTCATAAAATGATCACCTAGAATGAATGATAAGACGAGAAGAAGTTAGACTTCAATTCTTACACGTCTGTGGAAGGCATAGTAAAATGAAAGGAGTTTGGCTTCCAGTCTTACACGACTGTGGAAGGCATGGTAAGATGAAAGGAGTTAGACTTCCAGTTTTACACGTCTATAAAAGGTATGGTAAGACGAAAGGAGGTAAGACTTCCAGTCTTACACGTCTGTGGAAGGCATGGTAAGACGAAAGGAGGTTAGACTTCCATTCTTACACGTCTGTGGAAGGCATGGTAGAACGAAAGTAGGTTAGACTTAAATTTCTGTGTTATGCATGGTAAAATGAAAGGAAATAGACTTCCAGTCTTACACGTCTGTGGAAGTCATGGTAAGATGAAAGGAGTTAGATTTCCAGTCTTACACGTCTGTAGAAGGTATGATAAGACGAAATGAGGTTAGACTTCCAGTCTCACACGTCTGTGGACTGCATGGTAAGACGAAAGTAGGTTAGACTTAAATTTCTGTGTTATGCATGGTAAGACGAAAGAAGGTTAGATTTCCAATCATACACTTCTATGGAAGGCATGAAAGACAAGTGGCGGTTCGATTTCCAGTTTTACTACATTACGAGATATCGATTTCTGTTTGCACAATCTTTCCTTACACCTATCTGACAGGAATGATTGTGCATCCAATTCTGGTACCTTCAGCATTCAGTAAGTTTTTATAAAAAATATATTTTCTTTTTATTGATATTTGAGTGACTTTCCAGTTATATTAGAAAATGCTGTCTCCTTATCTTATCTGCATTTACAAGATAATTGACTTGAATCAAAAAATTTAATTGTATATGGCATACTTTCGATGTTTTTGGCATAGAAACGCCGATGGAGTACTGCCGTTCCCCATGCGTGCCTTAGTATGCTTCGTACTGGTTGCAAAATCACACTTTTAAAACACGATGAAATTAAATTTCTGTGATTTTAATGATACCTCTGTTTCACAGGTTCTGGCAAAAGCTGACGTCGATACGTTCATCCTTGAACGCCCGTGAATCATCTGACGATGTCCAAAGTTCCTGGTACAAATAATATCCAGCCATACCATCACCCACATCAAATTCTGCTTGTCCAGACTTTCGTACTGAACGTAACTTTCCTATATGCCATTTAACCTTTCTTAGCACCTAATTATCTAATTATCCGTGGTCACTGGGTGGGCCTGGAATATTTATTTGCATAATGTAACTTAATGTGGGTCAAAATATGGTAAATGTTTACAAAACCTGGGCTAAAATGTTCGAAACACACAATAACATTCAGACAACATGCCTCGGAATTGTTTAGTCAATATAATAACCCTAGAAAATGTTATATTGTAAATGCTCTGTGACAGGTTATTTGATGTAAATTAGAGCGGGTAAGACTTGAGCAAATTTTTAAAAGTTCGTGTAACACAGTTTCTCATACATATTTTGTTAAACAAAAAAGAGTTTTAAATCCTTGAGCTATGTTTCTTTTAATGTGGGTATGGTCCACTGATGTACACAAGAATTTTATATTTGTGATTCATCCTATTAGAGCGGAGCCTGAATGGTGTGTGTGTGTGTGTGTGTGTGTGTGATTTGGATTTTAACTTAGCTTTAACAAGTTTTCAGTCAGAACGCTACAATGTCTGCAGTGTGGCAGTTTATTATGACGGTTAGCACTGGGGCATCATGCTGCAGACACGTAGCATCATGTCCCACACAGTCACATTATCCTGAAACCAGGCCGACCAGTCCTAACACTAACCTCTTAATGCTGAGCGCCTAGCGAGGCAGCTGTTAGTACCATTTTTATTTGTCTTTAGTATGACTCGGCCGGGGTTAGAACCCGCAACCTTCCGCATCCAAGGCGGACGCTCTGACCACCTAGGTCCCCGGAGCGGTCATAATGAGAGGGAAGTATGGAGATAATTCTGCTTTGCTACATTTTTCTAGCTTTGGTTTGTACTTAGGAATCTTAAGGTGGCTATGGAGAGAGAGAGAGAGAGAG
>JAECUM010018571.1:0-24613 GCA_016617855.1 Megalonaias nervosa | reverse complement strand
TCTCTAGTTAATTCTTTTCAAGTCTTTGATACGTTATGCCGTGATTATTTTGTATCTGTCTCTAATGGAACTAATTCAGTGACCTATGGCAGCCCACGACCCACTGTTTCCAAATCTAAGAAGGAAGAGGCTACACAATCAACAGATGCACCATTAATCCCCTCCTCTGAAGGAGCATCGCCAAACGTAACAATTGATGCTGACAGAGATAGCGATGCTGATGAAGAGGAAGAAGTAGAGGAGGTACAGACAACAGATGCACCAATGAGCCCGTCATCTGATATAGAATGAACAGTGGCATCACCTTCTGTAACAAGTGATGTTGATGGAGATATTGATTCTGATGGAATTGAAGGCGTAGAGTCAATGCAGGCAACAGATGCTCCAATGAGCTCGTCATCTAATATAGCATCAAAAGTGCTATCACCATCTGTGACAAGTGATGTTGATGGAGATATTGATTCTGATGGAACTGAAGGCGTAGAGTCAATGCAGGCAACAGATGCACCAATGAGCATCAAGAGTGGCGACTACATCCATAAGAATTGATGCTGACAGAGATAACGATTCTGATGAAGAGGAAGAGGTAGAGGCGGTGCAGGCAACAGATGCACCAATGAGCCCTTCCGTTGAGGAAGCATCAACAGTGGCACCACCATCAGTAACAAGTGATGTTGATGGAGAAAATGATTCCGATGGAAATGAAGATGTAGAGGCAGTGTAGGCAACACATGCAGCAATGAGCCCGTCCATTGAGGGAGCATCGGTAGTAGCGACGCCACCCGTAACAACTGATGCTGACAGATAACGATTCTGATGAAGAGGAAGAGGTAGAGGCGGTGCAGTGAACAGAAGCACCACTGAGACCGTCCGTTGAGGGAGCATCAACAGTGGTTATCAATATCCGTAACAATTGATGCTGACAGAGATAGCGATTGTGATGAAGATGTGGAGGTAGACAAGCTGTAGGCAACAGAAACACCTTTGAGCCCGTCATCTCAGAGAGCATCAACAGTGGCTATTATATAAATCTTGTATTAGACGAAATAAACCTTTGTCGTTGGTACCGTAATGTCTTCCGTATTAGTCATATTAGGAGCAGGAATTAATCTGCACGACACATCTATCTATCTACCCCTATCATTTCGAGATTGCTTCTTTGATCACAGATGATGCAACTTCAAAACATAACTCAACTGTGTAGCACGTATAATAATAATAATTCCAGTGTTAAGCAGGTTTCTTCAGGGAGAAATAATGCAAAATATCTACGAAAAGTTTAGGACAAGAAAAGAGACACGAACGTCTCCATCGACGATATACCTGACAATCACAAACAGACACACACACACACACACACACACACACATATATATATATATACAAATTATATGGGCTCTTAATGAGTCTTTTGCAAATGCATATACAACACATAGACAAAACAAACAAATACAACACAAAACCCGTTGTGCTTGCAAAACTCTACATGGCTGTTTCTACATGAATTAAACCTTTAAATGAGTTATGTCTCAATCAGCCTCAATCAACTTGTTGCGGATACTGGAAAATATTTGTATGAACCTTTAAATCGATAATCCATGGCGACATCTATTACTTTGTGTACATTTATGTAAGCTCACATTACATCCCGGATATTTAATTCCTATAATAAGCAGCTTCCGATTTCACGTGAGTTTTTCCATTTAATCAAATCAGGCCTCAACTGTGGGCTAAAATCTCTTATCCCAAAGTAGTAGAGGCAAATAATGAGATTCTTTGAAGGGCTTTTGACCAATACCTGGTCTATAACTATTCAATAACTTTACTGTCTGTTGGAAGAGCTAGGCAGGTTTTAAATAAGCGAAAATTTGGCTAAGGATTCCTGCTGCCATTCTCAGTGAGGCTGGTGTCACAACCAATTTCCTGATAACAAAATTTAGCTATTTCCTACAAAGATGTTCTTCACAATCTTAGGTAGAAACAAAATCTTGGATAAATGTATGAGTTGCCAAAATGTGGCTAGTGTCTTTTAGTATCACCAACATGTATGGTTGCAAAAGACCAAAATCTAGGTAACTATGATTAGCCCAATTTGGCTAACTGCAACATTGTCCCTTTCCATAATGTACTGTATGACATTTAGGCAGAAACCAACTTTAGGATAAATATGTATCCTTAGCCAAAATTTGGATAGTGACAGCAACAGCTTTTAGTACAACCTGCATGTGTGGCTGTTAGAACTGAAAAGCATAAAAGCTGTATAATTAGCCAAATTTGGCTATCCATCTCAATGTCTCTTAAAATAATGTACATGTGTGACCTTTAGGCAGAAATCAATTTTTGGCGAAATATACGTTTAACAAAAATTTGTTTATTAACCGCAAGAACTATTGTCATAAGCTGAAGGTTTGGATCAAAGAAATCAAATATATTTTGGATAAGTGGATGATCAGCCAACGTGTGGAACAATTGAAATAAAAGCCTGTAATAATAAAAAAATAATGTTACTGTATTTCTTAACAAGTGTTCATATAGTAGATTCCTGCTGTATGGCAACCTTTTAATTGCAAGTGGAGTTTGGTAATAAGTAGTCAAAACCTGGTTTAGTGGCAACCTGCTTATAAAAGTTATCCTTTCCCCTCTCAATCGTCCATCATGTTTACCTGCAGATGTTTATCACCTGATCAGTGACCACTGGTTTTGCTTCCATGGATACTTGCGTACTGTAACCATGATTATCTAAGTATGTTTCTTTCCCCGTCACTGTACTACTCAGCCGCACTTAATAAGGCATACTTTCAATCTCAACTGCCTAACTGATTTCAACAACTGCCTCTAACTACATTGGTTGCATATACGGTTCAGCCTATTGCATCCTTGCAATGTTCTCTATCTTACTAATATGTTATTAATCCCCCTAACTATCCATCTACTTATATGTACTTGGTCAACTATTATTTCTTTTCTTTCTCTCTATCTACTGCCTTGTTTTCACATTTCCTCTCTCTCTCTCTCTCTCTCTCTCTCTCTCTCTCTCTCTCTCTCTCTCTCTCTCTCTCTCTCTCTCTCTCTCTCTCTCTCTCTCTGTTTTTTTCATCCCTTTCTCTTAAATCCTTGCACATTACACTCTTCTGTACATCAGGCCACCTATACAGAACACATATGTCATCATTGTGTTGGACTACTCATGTTGCATGCAATTATAAAATGTATATAATGCAGTACAGAACTTAACAGTGTAACATTCAGATTTAATGAATGGCAGAATACCAAAACATCCCAGTGATTTGTATAAAGTAATTAATTTCAGATAAATTCATGAGGTAAATAATCTGTTTTACCTCCACCCACCACCATTCCATTCTAATGTGTGCCAGCTACTCTGTTCATAAAGGTGTAATCAGAATATAGTGTTGTTAATACGCATTTTCTGAGCTATAAACTAGAGGAAATGAATAGAGGTTAGGTCAGGATAGTTGAATTTGTACGGAGCACCAGCACTATGAGGCTATTTAGCGCCATACAAAAGGTTACATCTTTCATCGTTTAAAAGTGGTAAAAGGTTTCGTATCGACCAGCGATACGAAACCAAACAGTTGAAGGAAAAACGATAAAACGGTAATGGTGATAAATAAATAAAGATTCCCGATCAAGGGGGAGTGCAAATGATGTATGACAACGAAAACAGATGAAAGGTAATTAAAATCTAACGACGGTGTATATAGCACATAAAACTATTCAAGGTGACAGCATACGAGCTATAGCTTATGATAAATATTTACTTCCATCAGGAAGTCTATAATATAAGAAACGCTAACTATATCAAAGAGCTCCCTAATGTCATGCACATTGTAATAATGATTACGCGTAGGTTGCAGGTCGAAACACTCCAACATAAAGTGCTTAACAGTGAATGGTTCATTGCAAGATACGCACTCTGGAGGCTTTTCTCCTTTTAGTATCTAGGAGTGGTTTAAATAAGTATGACCAATTCGAATTCTTGCAATGACTACCTCCTCCCTACGGACGGCTCTGTAGGAAGGAGTCCATTCTCCTAGGGTTGGCTTGATGGCATGAAGTTTGTTATTCACGGCATCATTCCATGATGCCTGCCATTTCTGACATAAACATTCTTTGATACTACGTTTAAAATCAGTATACGGTGTTTTAAAATCAGATGGTTCCAGTGATAGGGCCATTTTAGCAGCGCGGTCTGCTTTGTCATTACCTTTAATTCCAATATGGCTGAGTAACCAACAGTATACTATATTGTGGGAAGTACTCAGCTCAGTATGTTTGAGGAGAATATTGGCTAATAATGGATTCTCCAGTTTTCTATTATGTAGTGACTGAAGTACTGATAGTGAATCGGAGAAGATGATGCTATTTAAAATACGCTTGCTTTCAATATATTGCAGTGCAAGGTCTATTGCTCTGATTTCAGCTGAAAAAATTGATGTACCATTTGGCAAGCGAACTTTTGTTGTGTGTTTTCCACTAACGAAGGCTGCAGCAGCCTTTTCCTCATCTTTTGATCCATCAGTATATATTCTTGTATAATTTTGAAATTGGGTGAGGAGTTCATGGTAAGAGTTGTGGAAGATGGAAGGGTTTGTCTCCGAATTTTTTCCATCATGTAACGTGAAAAGTACTTTTGGTTGTTGAAGTAGCCAGGGAGGTGTTTTGGAGACGGACGTTTTCTGAATTTTTGAAAGATCATTTTTGCTACTGTCAAGGGATGGTGAAATTCTAATGCCAAAGGTAGGTATGACGTTTGGTTTATTGTCATATAAGGTTTTATATTTGGGTTCAAAAACAGCCGAAAAAGCAGGGTTCAGAGGGTTTGAGCTTAATTTGACAGCATACTGTGCGGAAAGCATTTCTCTACGTTGTGATAAAGGTGGTTCGTTTGCTTCAACGAGTAGGCTTTCACACGGGGATGTCTTAAATGCTCCCAAGGCAAGTCTTATTCCCTGATGATGAATTGGGTCTAGCATCTTCAAATAGGACTTCCTAGCTGAACCATAGACAACGCAACCATAGTCTAGCTTCGAGCGAATAAATGTTCTGTATAAACTGAGTATGACTTTCCTATCAGCACCCCAGTCAGTGTGCGCTACTACTTTAAGTAAATCTAGAGATTACAAGCATTTAGCTTTCAAATTCTTCAGGTGTGGAATAAAAGTCAGTTTTCTATCGAAGATAATACCTAAAAAGTTTGCTTCCTCGACAACTGGAATAGGTGTTCCGTCCAGCGTGAGTTTAGGTCCATCGTGATGTCTTCGTAACTGACAGAAATGCATACATACAGTTTTTGATTTCGAGAATTTGAAACCGTTAGTATTGGCCCAATTTTGAATCTTCTTGATATTTTGCTGTAGTTGTCTTTCAATTGTATGCATGTGCTTGGATCGGTAACAAATTAAAAAGTCATCAACATATAGGGAGCAGTCCACACCAGGAGTCAGACACTTGGTGATGCTATTAATTTTTATGTTGAAAAGCGTCACCGATAAAATACTGCCCTGGGGCACACCCATCTCTTGCTCCTGCATATCAGAGAGGGTGGAGCCCACTCGTACCTTGAATTCTCTGTCTGAAAGAAAGTTTGATATGAAAGAGTGCAGACGGCCTTTTAGACCCAGATCTTGCAGGTCATTTAGTATTCCGTACTTCCATGTTGTATCATAGGCCTTTTCCAAGTCAAAGAAAACCGCTACTAAATGTTCTTTCTTGATAAAAGCGTCCCGGATAAAGGTTTCCAGTCTAACCAGATGATCATTGGTGGTACGGCCACACCGAAAGCCACTCTGGAAAGGAGATATTAAATTGTTGGTTTCCAAATACCACACAAGCCGAGAATTGATCATTCGTTCCATTGTTTTGCATACGCAGCTAGTCAGTGATATATGTCTATAGTTGGTACGATCTGCGCTATCTTTGCCTGGTTCGGGAATTGGTATTATTGTTGCTTCTTTCCAAATTTTTGGTACATTACCAGTGATCCATACATTATTGAAGATTTCCAGAAGAACTGATAATGATGGTTCTGGAAGGTGTTTCAAAAACTGGTAATGTATATCGTCAGGCCCAGCAGATGTATCATGGGCCTTATTCAAAGATTCCATAAGCTCCGACAATGAAAACGGTTGGTTATAACTCTCTGAGCTATTCAATGTGAATTTCAACCGTGTTTTTTTCTTTTTCATCTTTTGATCTTCGGAAACCTTCTGAATAATTAGACGATGTTGAATTTTTGGAGAAACAATCAGCAAGTACGTTAGCTATTTCATGTTTGGTATTGAAATTGTTGTTATTTATCTTTACATGTCGGAATGAAATGTATTTTCCCTTTCCATTTATTTTGCGGATCGTGCCCCAAACTTTCTTTATTGGTTGGTTGGTTGGTTGATTGAATTTTTTAGCGGCGCACCAGCACTATGAGGCTATTTAGCGCCATACAAAAGGTTATATCTTTCATTATTTAAAAGTGGTAAAAGATTACGTATCGACCAGCGATACGAAACCAAACAGTTGAAGGTAAAACGATAAAATAGTAACGGTGATAAATAAAGTTTCCCGATCAACGGGGAGTGCAAATGATGTATGACAACGAAAACAGATGAAAGGTAATTAAAATCTAGCGACGGTATATATATAGCACATAAAACTGTTTAAGGTGATAGCATAAAAGCTATAACTTATGATAAATATTTACTTCCTTCAGGAAGTCTATAATATAAGAAATGCTAACTGTATCAAAGAGTTCCCTAATGTCATGCACATTGTAATAATGATTACGCGTAGGTTGGAGTTCGAAACACTCCAACATAAAGTGCTTAACAGTGAATGGTTCATTGCAGGATATGCACTCTGGTGGGTCTTCTCCTTTTAGTATATAGGAGTGGGTTAAATAAGTATGGCCGATTCGAATTCTTGCAACGACTACCTCCTCCCTACGGACGGCTCTGTAGGAAGGAGTCCATTCTTCTAGGGTTGGCTTGATGGCACGAAGTTTGTTATTCACGGCATCATTCCATGATGACTGCCATTTCTGACGTAAACATTCGTTGATACTACGTATAAAATCCGTATACGGTGTATTAAAATGAGATGGTTCTAGTGATAGAGCCATTTTAGCAGCGCGGTCTGCTTTGTCATTACCTTTAATTCCAATATGGCTGGGTAACCAACAGTATACTATATTGTGGGAGGTACTCAGCTCAGTATGTTTCAGGAGAACATTAACTAATAATGGATTCTCCAGTTTTCTATTATGTAGTGACTGAAGTACTGATAGTGAATCGGAGAAGATGATGCTATTTAAAATACGCTTGCTTTCAATATGTTGCAATGCAAGGTCTATTGCTCTGATTTCAGCTGAAAAAATGGATGTACCATTTGGCAAGCGAACTTTTGTTGTGTGTTTTCCACTAACGAAGCCTGCAGCAGCCTTTTCCTCATCTTTTGATCCATCAGTATATATTCTTGTATAATTTTGAAATTGGGCGATTAGTTCATGGTAAGAGTTGTGGAAGATGGAAGGGTTTGTCTCCGTTTTTTTTCCATCGTGTAATGTGAAAAGTACCTTTGGTTGTTGAAGTAGCCAGGGAGGTGTTTCGGAGACGGTCGTTTTCAGAATTTTTGAAAGATCAATTTTGGTACTGTCAAGGCATGGTAATATTCTCATGCCAAAGGTAGGTATGACGTTTGGTTTATTGTCATATAAGGTTTTATATTTGGGTTCAAAAACAGCCGAAAAGCAGGGTTCAGAGGGTTTGATCTTAATTTGAGAGCATACTGTGCGGAAAGCATTTCTCTACGTTGTGATAAAGGGGGTTCGTTCGCTTCAACGAGTAGGCTTTCACACGGGGATGTTTTAAATGCTCCCAGAGCAAGTCTTATTCCCTGATGATGAATTGGGTCAAGAATCTTTAAATAGGACTTCCTAGCTGAACCATAGACAACGCAACCATAGTCTAGTTTCGAGCGAATAAATGTTCTGTATAAACTGAGTATGACTTTCCTATCAGCACCCCAGTCGGTGTGCGCTATTACTTTAAGTAAATCTAGAGACTTAAGCATTTATGTTTCAAATTCTTCAGGTGTTGAATAAAGGTCAGTTTTCTGTCGAAGATAATACCTAAGAATTTTGCTTCCTCAACAACTGGAACAGGTGTTCCGTCCAGCGTGAGTTTAGGTCCATCATGATGTCTTCGTAGCTGACAGAAATGCATACATACAGTTTTTGATTTCGAGAATTTGAAACCGTTAGTGTTGGCCCAATTTTGAATCTTGTTGATATTTTGCTGTAATTGTCTTTCAATTGTATGCATGTGCTTGGATCGGTAACAAATTAAAAAGTCGTCAACATATAGGGAGCAATCCACACCGGGAGTCAGACACTTGGTGATGCTATTAATTTTTTTGTTGAAAAGCGTCACCGATAAAATACTGCCCTGGGGCACACCCATCTCTTGATCGTGCATATCAGAGAGGGTGGAGCCCACTCGTACCCTGAATTCCCTGTCTGAGAGGAAGTTTGATATGAACGAGGGCAGTCGGCCTTTTAGACCCAGATCGTGCAGGTCATTTAGTATTCCGTACTTCCACGTTGTGTCATAGGCCTTTTCCAGATCAAAGAAAACCGCTACTAAGTGTTCCTTCTTGATAAACACGTCGCGAATAAATGTTTCCAGTCAAACCAGATGATCATTGGTACTACGACCATAACGAAAGCCACTTTGGAAAGGAGAAATTAAATTGTTGGTTTCCAAATACCATACAAGCCGAGAATTGATCATTCGTTCCATTGTTTTGCAAACGCAGCTAGTTAATGATATAGGTCTATAGTTGCTAGGATCTGCGCTATCTTTGCCTGGTTTGGGAATTGGTATTACTGTTGCTTCTTTCCAAATTTTTGGTACATTACCAGTGATCCATAAATCATTGAAGATTTCCGGAAGAACTGTTAAGGATGGTTCTGGAAGGTGTTTCAAAAACTGGTAATGTATATCGTCAGGCCCGGCAGATGTATCATGGGCCTTATTCAAAGATTCCATAAGCTCCGACAATGAAAACGGTTGATTATAGCTCTCTGAGTTATTCGATGTGAATTTCAACCGTGTTTTTTCTTTATGAGCTTTCAATCTTCGGAAAGCTTCTGAATAATTAGACGATGAGGAATTTTTGGAGAAACAATCAGCAAGTACATTAGCTATTTCTTGTTTGGTATTGAAATTGTTTTTATTTAGCTTCAGATGTCGGAATGAATTGTATTTTCCCTTCCCATTTATTTTGCGGATCGTGTCCCAAACTTTCTTTATTGAGGAACGAGAGTTTAAAGTTGAAACATATTTTTTCCATGATGCTCGTTTACTTTCTTTAATTATGCGGCGAGCTTTGGCCCGAACAATACGGTACTGAGTTAAGTTTTCGGGCGTTGGACGATTATTAAATTTTTTCAGTGCTTCTCGGCGTTGTCTAATGGCTTCTTTACATTCTTTAGTGAACCACGGTTTTTGGGTTCTTTTACAATTCGGCGAGGACTTAGGAATAGATTCTTCTGCAATCTCAATTAAGACGGATGTAAATTGTCCAATAGGATCAATATCGTTTAGGACGGTATTCCTGTTAAGTCTAGCTGTACAAAGTGTTTTAAACTTGGTCCAGTCAGCTTTCTTTAAATTCCACTGTGGAATCGTGTCATCAATTGTAACGTTGGTGTTCTTAAGAGAGATTGGAAAGTGATCACTGCTGTGAAGGTCATCAGCGACCTTCCAATTATAATCCAAAAGTACTGAAGGAGAACAAATTGTCAAGTCGATACATGTGTATGTACCAGTTCCTGGGTGCAAGTACGTCGGAGATTTGGTATTAAATAGACACAAGTCGTGTCTAGTAATAAAATCTTCGACCCTTTTGCCCCTGTCGCTTATGTAATTTGATCCCCATAAAATATTATGGGCATTAAAATCACCGAGTAAAACAAATGGTGCAGGAAGTTGTTGAACAAGCGTGTCTAATTCGTTTGGTAATAAGCTGGTTTTTGGTGGTATATAAATAGAACAAAATGTAATCACTCGATGTAGAGTGACACTCACAGCAATGGCTTGCAAATTTGTGTTTAAAGGGATGACGCTATGTGGGGCTCTATTGTTCACAGCAATAGAAACCCCTCCCGAGGCCCTGTCAACGTTCTGTAAGTAGGTGTTAAACAGGGAGTAGTTTTTAAGTGTGATGTTGTCCGTTTGTTTTAAAAAGGTTTCCTGAAGGCATAGTATTGCAGGATCATATTCGTTTAAAAGCAGGAGAATATCATTGTAATTGGCTTTAAGTCCTCGACAATTCCATTGTATGATCGTGTTCTTCATTATAAGTGTAGATTGGAGATTTTGGAGCTAGGTTAGACTTTTCGCGGAGAGAATCTATATGGTTATTTCTACGGAGGAAGTACGGGGATGATTTTTTTGTTAGGTCTGGAGCTACTTTGAGAACATGGAGCAGTATCTTCTGCATCCATGCTCTCAATGTCCCCAAACCTGTTATAGAGTTTGATGGGGTCTTCTGACCCCTTTTGCTGCCTATTTCCTTGTGATCTGTTTTTGTTCTTTGGTGATTTCTGTTGTTGAGTATTATTGAATGTTGTTTGGGTAGATGCCGTGGTTCTTTGTGCTTGGTAATGGGGGGTGTTAGTGCTTGATGTTGACTCGGATGCATCTGTCTGCGTTTGAGCGTCCTTCGTTGCCTTGGGATTGTTCTTCACTACAGTGGAGAAGGATGGGCCAGGAAAAGATGTTTTTGCCTGTACAAGCTTTCTGGCCTCTGGATAGGGAATGTTGGATGTATATTTAACCCTCTGTATTTCCTTCTCCTGTTTCCAGGTATCACAATCCTTGGAATTGGCGTGGTGCTCCTTTCCACAGTTGACACAATGCGGGGTGGCTCTACACTCACATTCCTGGTGAGAGTGATCTCCGCATCGGCCACATATTTGGCTTCTTGAGCAGCGGTCTTCATGATGACCATATTTCTGACACTTATAACATCGAAGTGGATTTGAGATGTATACATCAACCTTCACTTGCAGAAAGCCAACTTTTACCACTCTGGGTACTGTTGGCTTGTTGAAGGTGAGTATAATGGTGTTGGTGTCCTGCAGGTTGTTGTTACGTTTAATACGTATTCTACGGACTGCAGTGACACCTTCGTTTTTCATCCCTTCAATGATATCCGTGTCGCTGACTCCGGCCAAGTCACGACAGCGAATCACGCTTTTGGACGAATTGAGTGTTGTGTGGGCGAACGAGGTCACTGGAATATCGAAAAATGTTGTCATTTTCTTGAGGTTTTCTGCTTGACCTCGTCGCTCACACTCGACAAGTAGGCAGCCCGATTTTAACTTTTTAACACCTTTTGGTGTTCCAATCAGTCCCATAATTGTTTTCTCGATCACAAACAGAGAGAGTACATTAAGCGGTTTTGTGGCATCTTTAGACTGTATAACCATGAAGCGTGGAAATGAATCCACACCAGATGGTTCGTCATCTGAGTCAGATCCAGTTTTGGTACGCTTGAGTTGATTTTTTTTGGAAATATCCATGTTGGTGTATTTAAAATTCAGCACCCGTGCTCCCCGCCCACCAAGGAGCCCAACAAGGGGACACTTTTCAAGTGCCAGGGATACACAGATGTTATACTCAGTAGGTAAATTCACCTCCTGATTCATCCCATAAGACATACTCAGTCGGTAAAATTACCTCCCAATTGACCCGTTGAGCCACCGCCTTCTAGGAAGTCTTCTAAGACTTGGAAAAGGAAAAGTTAAAGGGATAGAATGTAGGGGCAACGGTGGTATCAAGAGAGATACAAGGAGAAAGATAAAGAAAGTGAGCGAGAAATAAAGACCTCCATAGGGCTCTGCGTGACCAGCCGATTTGTCGAGATATTAAATTGTTGGTTTCCAAATACCATACAAGCCGAGAATTGATCATTCGTTCCATTGTTGTGCAAACGCAGCTAGTTAATGATATAGGTCTATAGTTGCTAGGATCTGCGTTATCTTTGCCTGGTTTGGGAATTGGTATTACTGTTGCTTCTTTCCAAATTTTTGGTACATTACTAGTAATCCATAAATCATTGAAGATTTCCAAAAGAAATCTTAAGGATGGTTCTGGAAGGTGTTTCAAAAACTGGTAATGAATATCGTCAGGCCCAGTAGATATGTCATGGGCTTTAATCAAAGATTCCATAAGCTCCGACAATACAAACGGTTGGTTATAGCTCTCTGAGTTATTCGATGTGAATTTCAACCGTGTTTTTTCTTTTTGAGCTTTCAATCTTCGGAAAGCTTCTGAATAATTAGACGATGAGGAATTTTTGGAGAATCAATCGGCAAGTACATTAGCTATTTCATGTTTGGTATTGAAATTGTTGTTATTTAGCTTCAGATGTCGGAAAGAATTGTATTTTCCCTTCCCGTTTATTTTGCGGATTGTGTCCAAACTTTCTTTATTGAGGAACGAGAGTTTAAAGTTGAAACATATTTTTTCCATGATGCTCGTTTACTTTCTTTAATTATGCGGCGAGCTTTGGCCCGAACAATACGGTACTGAGTTAAGTTTTCGAGCGTTGGACGATTATTAAATTTTTTCAGTGCTTCTCGGCGTTGTCTAATAGCTTCTTTACATTCTTTAGTGAACCACGGTTTTTGGGTTCTTTTACAATTCGGCGAGGACTGAGGAATAGATTCCTCTGCAATCTCAATTAAGACGGATGTAAATTGTCGAATAGGATCAATATCGTTTAGTACAGTATTCCTGTTAAGTCTAGCTGTACAAAGTGTTTCAAACTTGGTCCAGTTAGCCTTCTTTAAATTCCTCTGTGGAATCGTGCCATCAATTGTAACGTTGGTGTTCTTAAGAGAGATTGGAAAGTGATCACTGCTGTGAAGGTCATCAGCGACCTTCCAATTATAATCCAAAAGTAGTGCAGGAGAACAAATTCTCAAGTCGATACATGTGTATGTACCAGTTCCTGGGTGCAAGTACGTCGGAGATTTGGTGTTATATAGACACAAGTCGTGTCTAGTAATCAAATCTTCAACTTGTTTGCCCCTGTTGCTTATATGGTTTGGTTCCCATAAAATGTTATGGCGATTAAAATCCCTTAGTAGAAGAAATGGAGTGGGCAGTTGTTAAACAAGGTTCTCTAAATCGTTTGGTACTAAGTTGGTTGGTTGGTTGGTTAGTTGAATTTTTACGGCGCACCAGCACTATGAGGCTATTTAGCGCCATACCAAAGGTTATATCTTTCATCATTTAAAAGTTGTTAAAGGTTTCGTATCGACCAGCGATACGAAACCAAACAGTTGAAGGTAAAAAGATAAAATGGTAACGGTTATAAATAAATAAAGTTTCCCGATCAAGGGGGAGTGCAAATGATGTATGACAACGAAAACAGATGAAAGGTAATTAAAATCTACCGTCGGTATATATAGAACATAAAACTGTTCAAGGTGATAGCATACAAGCTATACGGTACTAAGTTGGTGTTTGGTGGTATATAAATTGAACAAAAGGTAATCACTCGATAAAGTGTGACGCTTACCGCAATTGCTTGTAAATCTGTGTTCAAGGGAATAGCGCTGTGAGTAGCCCTGTTGTTTACAACAGCGGAAACTGCTCCTTACGCCCTGCCACCAGTTTTGGAGCAGGTGTTATAAGAGGAGTAGTTTTTAAGTGTGGTGTTGTCCGTGTCTTTTAAAAATGTTTCCTGCAGACACAGTTCTGCAGGACCATGTTCGTTTAAAAGCAGAAGAATATCATTGTAATTGCTTTTAAGTCCTCGACAATTCCATTGTATGATGCTGTTCTTCATTATGGATCTTTTTAAATCTTAGTGGATGTGACTAGGTCAGACTTTTCGCGAATAAATATTTGGGTTCATTTCTCTGGAGGAAGAGCGGGATTAAATTTTCTAGTTGTAGGTCTGGAGCCACCCTGAGGACATGGAGCAGTTTCTTCTGCATCCATGTCCTCAAAGTCTCCAAATCTGTTGTGCAGTTGTATGGGGTCATCAGACCCCTTTTGCTGCCTATTTGTTTGCGACTTTTTTATTTTTTCTGATTTTGGCTGTGGAGTGTTGTTGAAAGTTGTTTGAGTCGATATTGAGTTTTTCAGAGGTTGATAGTGTGGGATATTTGAGCTAGAAGTGGATTCAGGTGGGCTTGTTTGGGTTTGAACGTCATTCGTTGCTTTTGCATTGTTTTTCACTACAGTTGGGAAGGCCGGACCGGGGAGGGAAGTTCTAGCTTGTACAAGCTTTCTGGCCTCTGGAAAGGGAATGTTAGAGGTGTACTTAACCTTCTGTATTTCCTTCTCCTGTTTCCAGGTGTCACAATCCTTTGAATTAGCATGATGCTCCTTTCCACAGTTGACACAATGTGGAGTAGCTCTGCACTTGGATTCCCGATGAGAAGGGTCTCCGCATCGGCCGCATATTTGGCTTTTCGAGCATCGGTCTTCGTGATGGCCGTATTTTTGACATTTGAAGCATCGAAGGGGGTTTGGTATATATATCGCAACCTTGACCTGTAAAAAACCAACTTTGGCAACTGTAGGTGCTGTTGGTTTCTTGAATGTGAGTATAATGGTGTTGGTGTCCTGCAGATTGTTGTTACGTTTGATACGAATTCTACGGTCTGCAGTGACACCTTCATTTTTCATCCCTTCGATGATTTCATTGTCGCTGACTCCAGCCAAGTCACGGCAACGAATGACGCCTTTTGATGTATTGAGTGATGTGTGTGCAAAACAACTTACTGGTATCTCATGAAAGGTCTTAATTTTCTGGATGTTCTCAGTATGTGCCTTACGTTCGCACTCTACAAGCAGACCACCTGTTTTCAGTCTTTTAACACTTTTGGGTTTTCCGACTAACGCAAGTATCGTCTTTTCAACTATAAATGGAGATAGTGCGGCAACTGGTTTATCTTCATCTTTGGACTGGATGACCATGAAGTGAGGAAAAGATTCCACTCCACATGGCTCATCATCAGAGTCGGAAATAGTTTTTGTTATCTTCTGTTGACCTTTCTTTTTTTTTTTATTTTCCATTTTTTGTTTATTTGTTATTTTGTCAACCGTACTCCCCACCCGCCACGGAGTCCAACAAGGGGACACTTTCTAAGTGCCAGGGATACACAGGTGGTATACTCAGTAGGTAAAATTACCTCCCGATTGACCCGTTGAGCCACCGCCGTCTAGGAAGTTTTATGAGAGAAGTAGAAAGGAAAATAAAGGGGTAGACAGTAGGGGCAACGGTGGTATCAAGAGAGATACATGCAGAGAGATAGCAAAAGAGAGAGAATAAATTAAGACCTGCTAGGGCTTGACGTGACCAGCCGATTTGTCGACACCGGGCCCATCCCGAACACCCGTCTAGAAGAAGTAGAGGCCAAAGTAGTGTATTGCATCGGAAAGCCTCTGCTCAACTACCAGGATCCTTTCCTCCCCCGACACGGGTCGCAACCCACGGCAAACAGGTTGCCTCTACTTAGTCGCCTCTTACAACACGTAGCGAGGCACGTCGGGCGTATTCTACAACCCCGGAACCGCAGGGGGAGAACATAAAGGTGAAGGATGGCCAAAATAGACGCAGGAAGATGGTGGCTAATGTCCCGAAATAATTTCTAAAATAAGATATACAGAAAGTGTGTTTATCACGCTATTTAATATTATATTTCGATGAGTGTATCAGTTTCTATAGCATTAATATGTTGAATATTCATAGCTTTGATTTTGAAAAATTAGAATTTCCCAATCAACGATACCTTTCGTATATTAGAGAAATATGTGGCAGAGAACACCGGTCTTGAAAATAATCATATCTTCAATAACTGTTCGGAAACAGAGACTGTGTGATAAAAGAGAACGAAGTCTCCTCAGGAAACCACTTTTAGTGACAGAGTGTTTAGGAATACAGTACGTATATTTTAAAGTTTGAAAACACGAGCCTCTAGTTATATAACAAATGAATTTAATATCAAGTCTCTTATGACTTAGTATTCGACCACTATTTCAAAAAATTGTCTGTTTCGTAATCGTTTCAACGAGCTATATTGTATACGGGACATTTTACAGCTGCCCCTTTGGAGTTACAGATATTAATTAACTTCCAAATGATCACAAATCGAAAGGTATAGAGTATCCTCAATGAATATGCCGACGTGTCAGTATCCCAGAAAGTGCTAATTCGAAAATGGTCATAATATATAAACATGATATAATCCTGAATGTCACTTAATAAATTGTAATAATTCCCAAATGGTGATTTAGTTCTAAAGTCAAGAAGCACCTTGCAGATTCAATGATTACTTTAATAAAGAAATCTTCAACCTCATTTTCATCACATTCTAAGTTGTAAACAAGGTTAGGTCTCTGAATAAAAACATGGCAAAGATCACGTGGACAAGGAATTTGCAAGGGGAAAACAAATGGTCTTATCTCATGTCCAAGTAACATGTTTGCAAAATTTATCGTAAAGTTTAGTTGAACTCATGGACACAAGTTCGCTTCTAATATGTTGTTAGAACCGTGCAATTCAGGTATGACATAGGTAGCACTTTAAAGAATTATCGACATTGATAAATGTAGTCGTTTCCAGTGTTATAACATTTGGAGAGCAAAATGCGAGATGCATATAGTATCTACTGACTCCGATCGTACTTGTTTATCCTGTAATAGCATGTGCACGCGTTATGGAGAGAGAGAGATGGAGAAAGGAGGGAGGGATGGAGAAAGAAAATGAGATATGATTTCATAGATCTTTGATTGTTCATCTAACTTTGGCATTAGTATGAACAAAGCCGTCAAATGTTTGGTATTGACACCTTTCTTATAATGTTCACAATTTCATCCAAACTTTTGAATTGATATATTGTGTCTTTCTTTTGACCATTTTAGTTGTCAGTCTAAATAATGATGCCATTCGATTTATGTTAGCATTGGATAAATGCAGAAGAAGGGTAGGAGGAGAAACGTATCCCATAATTAATGGCACAGTTCTGCAGTTATATAAAACCAAATGGAGAATTCCTTAACTTCAGTAAAAAATCACCCATACAAAGCCATCAAATAATTAGTTGTATTTATAAATTCTAATTGCCAAGACAATCTTACTCAGATGTGGTATTTAAATTGTTGTAAGCAAAACCAGTGTGCACGTACTTGTATCTGTGTCTGGGTAATTATGAGAGAGAGAGAGAGAGAGAGAGAGAGAGAGAGAGAGAGAGAGAGAGAGAGAGAGAGATTCAGATGAGGTTTATTAGTGGTAAGTTGGTTGAATGGATGGTGAGCTTAATTCAAATCACTGCTCTTGCCAGGTCATTTAATAACGCGAATACTGTAAATCGTAGAATATTATTCAGCCGTAGAAAACGTATATCGGGTACACTAGATAATGAAAGCAAACCTCATGAATTGACATTCACATATTTTAAGAACCTTATTCTCAGCAATGATTTCTAACGGTAGACACAGTTCGACTTTTGTCATTATGGCGACAAATGTGTTTTGATTCACGTTGAATACGATTTCATTGATTTTAAGACAAAATACATTAAAGATGGGAGAGACCGAATCATATGATTTTATTTTATAGAACATTATTACAATATGGCCAGGAATATTCTTGTAGCACATTTAAATTGTAATGAGCGGGACGGGCATTTGTTAGAGCAATGCTAATAAATACCTTTTGTGTATAGTTTATTTCAACGTTTTCTTAACAAACCTTCAGTATGGTTAGAATAGGGATAAGGGACTGACGGAGTTTCTTACATTAACATGTTTCATCCTACTACTACGCGTTCTGAATACAAAACATAAGATTTGTGAGAGATATACAGCGATTGAAAGGCCGAGATTAGGTATGTTACTTATACATCGTATGAAATCTTATAAAACGCTGACATTATTACTTATTATCTCTATGGTTAGGGATTTGAACGTATGTAGGATAATTTGCTTCCAACCCAGGAGACCGAAAGTGAGAATAAAAATGATATAACCGAACATTATCACGTACTAGCTTCCACGTTTCTGAATATGCCCATACCCTCCTCCCAACATGTACACGTAATTTTCGTATTATCTTAGCAAGGAATGAAAGTAAGTATTATGTGGCAAGATATAACGTAGTGAAATCCTTTGACATTATCTTTGCAGAGAGTAGATTGTAAGCCTATTACTGACTCCCTGGAGCTTAGTAGTGAAGGAGTAGCCTTTTTAGCTAGGATTTTAGATTCTTATCGTTTAAAACCCAAAATGATAGGTTTGTTATATGTTCTGAATTCAGTCTACCTGTAATATGTGGAAACGGTAGATGGTATAAGTCATTTTCTGACATAAGACCAAATACTAAAAACGTCAAACACTTAGCATGAACCTACTTTTTCGGTTTCCTGGATATCATTTGAATATGTTCAATAATGTTCATACCCTACATATTCTTTGCGATCATGATAACTGTCCCCATATTTTCTTGCAGTCCTAACTCATGTGTGATTCTTGGAAGTAGGATGCAATAGATGAAGTTGCAGTCTACTTCCGTTTTGACAAGATTTTGATTGAAATGTAGAAATAAATAATGTTTATGTACATTAGGTAAATTAGATGATTCTATGCACTGCACAACAATTTAGCATAGTTCAAACCTATTGGTGTGTATATTTAACTGTGTGCTTAACCTTTGTGTTTATTTTAAGTTGTACTTTAGATAATGTAAACAGAGTGTTTAAATAGCTAGCGTTTGTTAATTTGGCTAATAAATGTGATTTGAAAAGAGAATGTTGTGACGAAGGTTATATGGTTGGGGTGGGGTGCTCCCAATATTTTAATTAAACTGTTACAGAAGTCCCACAGAGGCTAAGTTTTGTTCCAAGTTAAATTTAGTGAAAGACATGTCAAAATCCGAGCCCCCAGTCAGCAATGCCGATGGTTAGATGGTTAAATATCCAAGAAAAGGTTGAAGTGCAATGAATAACAATTTAATAACAATTCAATAATATAAGTGCTCAAATTGCCAATTACACTCCTTCCGCTTGACCCTTTAATAAGCCTATTGCATCACTTTAGCAGCAGTGTAAGATTGATTTCTTCCTGTACTTGTATTTCTACGCATCTGTTGTATTCCTTCTCTCTCTTATTTCTGCCAATTCCTTCTCCTCTTCCTCTCCAACCTTTCTCCAGATTGATTCTCCTCCTCCTGATCGACTTTCTCTAGACACCTTGTCCTTCTCCTCCACTTTCTCTCCAGACTCCTTTTCCTCCTCCTCCTCTCCCACGACTACTCTTGTCGACTTCGACTTTCTCGGCTACAGATTCAATTTCGTCTCCAACTCTTGAGGACTTGGGGCCCAATGGAACCGGAAGTTATATGTCCCCTAAGAAGCTTCCTGTGAAACCACAAGGGCGGTACAAAGAGGGTAGAATCTGTTACCTTAGCCATGTCATCTCACACTACACACAGCCTATCATCAGATAACGACTATTAAATTCCTTCGTTCTGGAGTAAACCCTATTGATCTGCAATCCTTCCAGGCGAATACTAAATTTTCTCTTGCGAGTTCGGAAAGTATCATTTGGGTGTGAATTGTAATCACACCTTCTATCTCAATTTCGATTGGATATCGCTGTGAAGCGACCCAATTAACTTATGGGAGAATGTCCTTCTTGCTGTATGTCAACGTGGGGATAAGAACACACCCGTTCACCCAGTGGACTTCCCTTTGATCCTTGAACTAACATTTAACATATAGGTGGGATAACGGCAAGCGTTTTTATGCAGTGCGATCAGTCGCCATCGTCGACTAAAGTTTCCGGTCTTTGGCTGCTTATGGTAACCTTGCGTAAGAATTCAACACTAACCCCGCGGTTATCTTTAGACATCAAACACATGGCGGCGGTAATATTCCTAAAACAGGTATTATATCTTATACATGACTTTATGGCTGGGGCTTAGCAAACGCGACACAGGTGATATACAGCTGACGTGTTTGAACCAGTGAGTTGAATGGAGAGTGAGCGTAGTTCAAATTACTGCTTTTGCGTGCAAAAGATAACCAGTCCATTTATTAACACGAGTGATTTAAATCTTTGGACATAAAAGGGATGTAGTGCACATATATAGAGAATACGTCGATATAGAAAGCAAACGTGATAAATTAACGTTCAAGTCTTTTAAGAGCCTTTTTCACAGCAATGTTTTCTAACGTAATACACAGTTTGGCGTTTGTGATTATGGCTGTACATTTCGACTGATTCGTGTTGCATATGATTCACTTTTGCACGAAGTAAATTAAAGATTGGAGAGCCCACATCGTATGATCATAATTTAGGGAACATTATTACAATATGTCCAGGATTATTCTTGTAGTACATTTAACTTGTAATTAGCGGTTAGATCATTTGAAAGAGGAATACAAATAAATATATTGTGTGTATATTTTATTTAAATGTTTGGAGGGGTAAGTGGGCTCACACAATTTCTTTCATTAACAAGTTTAATCCTACTGCTGGGCACTCAGGATAGACTGTACTAACTGTAAGAGATACACAGCGTTTCCAAAAGGCCGATATTAGGTATATTACAGATAATTGTTATGCAAAATAATTGATTGGTGACTTTGGTATTTATAATCTCTATGGTCTAGTTTTGTTACTTTTCTAGGAAAATTTCCACCCAAAATCAGGAGTCCGAAAGTCAAAATGTACACGTACATTTGGTACTATCTAATTCAAACTTTAGTGGCAATATAAAACTTAGTTGGAGAAGCTTGGACATTATATTTGCATAGAGTAGATTGTAAGCCTATTACTGAATCCCTAGAGCTAAATAGAGCTAAGTAGTAAAGGATTAGAAACAATATTTCCTGTGAGCCATATATCAGTACTCAATAGTGAGTTCATAAGGTTTCTATGTTATTTATTTAAATGGGTAACATCTTTTGTTTTCTACCCAAAATAGTTTTAATTTTATTTCTACTTAAATGTTTGAAGAGGGGAAGAGGATCCGATTCTGTCTCTTTGTTTTGACATCTTTTTCATATTGTTCACAATTTCATTCAAACTTGGAGTCAAAACTTTTCTTTCTTTTGACCATTTTACTGGACCGTCTGAAAAATAATTTCAGTTTGGTCTATGTTAGCATTGGATGCATGCAAAAGAAATCTCCAGGTAGATATATCTCCCAACATCGGGCGCAAAAATTAAACCTTCTTCCTTTATAGATACTAACTACCTGATAACGAATTTACGACTGGTTACATTATTTGACTTCCATTTTAGAGAATGAAATAGACTATTAAGATTTACATCCTCTTGGAGTTTGGGTCAATGTTTTTACACGTAAGAACCTAATTTGCATTTTATTGCAGGTGATTCCCTATTTTATCCCCAAATATTTCACACGAATTTTCATCAGTTTTTTAAAATTTGTTTCTGAAAGATATATTAAAATGATTATTATTTGAGCCATTTGTCCCTGATAGCCGAGTTAGATAAATACATTTTTGAAATCTCCCTTGGGGTATTGAATCTACTTTGTTTGCCGTAACTGGACACTAGCGGTTGACATGGACAACCTATATATTGGCTCCCACAGTCTTTTTCATCTTTGTTGAATTAAATATTGCTACAATAGGATGAAAGCGTGACTGAATAAACTGTTTAGTAAATTATTTAGCCATGTGTTTATTCCTCAGATAAACAGCCAGCTTTATTGCATCAATGCAGTTTGCGCACACTTAAAGACATCCATTTGTTGTAAAGCGAGAGTGCCTAGTGTCTCAATAATAGTTTCAGGAACACTGTGTATATACAACGTTTAACATCAAGCCCATGTCTCTTAGGTCCTTTCTTGATGAAAGATATATAGAAACTACAAAGCATACTGCACCTATATGTTTTTAATTTTGTTAAATATCCTTGCATTATAATCATAATTAACACAATGAGACAAAATGTCATTAAATGTACAATTTTAAAGCTTTCACTCTCCTTTGCTACAGCAACTCCTATCGAAAAGGATAGAGGTATGTTTTAAAGACAATTACAACTACGAACGTATTAGAGGTTTATCCCGAAGTAGATTTATTTTTGATCCAAACGCTAAACCTCTCCCGATTGTAAATATGAAATTAACTATTATGCAACAGTACCAATGCACTTAAAGCCATTATGCTAAGGCAGTCTAACGACAAAACCAGTATCAACGGAGAACGTTATTACGTCCATTTAATGTTCAACTTGAAACAGGCGATTAACCAAAGAAAGTTAGCTAATGGCCTGCGCAAGCACATTCCACCGAACCCCCATCATACACAAAGGAATCGTAAACGTCATCGCATTGACTCCTTTAAAAGCATTCAAAAAATGCAAGAGATGCTCCAATTGGCTGTGCATTGTAGGCAGTAATGAGATATGTTAAATGTTTGTACAATCCATCCGGGGAATTCAAACGTAAAACCCAGTTTAAAAAGTTCCTGTGTTGTGGTGGTTTTGGAGAGAGCTAGGAACCTTTGACAGGTAAGTGTAGTTTATTTTCAACTTCATGCTGGAACTTTTTATAAATTTTTTTGAGAAGAGTTCAAATTGTATTTTATGAATTTGGATCCTTTTTATGTATTTCACAGGAAGAATACTTGTATTAGCAATACTATTATTTATGTCCCAATTTCCAGCATATATGAGTGGGACAATTATTTTCCTCTTATCATCAATGATTTTTGTTTCTTAACACAATTATTGTAATTAATTCGTTTGCAATATATCAATGTATGTTATATTTAGATTTTCTCGCGGAAGTAAAGAAAATTGCTGATTTGTGCACTTGATAGACAACCTTATATATATATATATATATATATATATATATATATATATATATATATAGAGAGAGAGAGAGAGAGAGAGAGAGAGAGAGAGAGAGAGAGAGAGAGAGAGAGATTTCTAAAATACTTTTTCTTACGAGAGATCGTATGGTACGCTAGCGTATAGTGAATGTTTTAGTGACAAGCGAGTGGTAGTTCCTCAGAACAAATAAGCACACACACACACACACACACACACACACACACACACACACACACACACAAGCGTAACCAAAATTATGCGGATATGTTAAATCTAAGGTAAATATCATGCAATACTCAACGTATTTAGAAATGGCCGAGAATTGTATCGTAATAAAGGCAGAATTTAAACACTAAGTGAGACGATGAGAAAGAGGGAGAATAAAAATGTAAACATTCAACACCCATTGGCGAATTTTACACTAACTATATATTTTAAAACTGAATTATACATGTTTCAGTGGACTGAAGGAAATGTTACTCTGTCACGACTTCAAAGGTGAACCAAAAACCTATTACGTGTACTGCAGAAGCGTAAATACCCTTGATGCGTTTTCATTTGACACATAAGGATGCACTTTCGGAATAGATGAAATTTATCCGGTCGCATTTTTCATTTTTCACTGTAGTCCGAGAACGAATGTACACCTATGTTTCCTTTTCGAAGATAAGGCGTTGTTTCATTATTCAAAAAGGAAATTTACTCTTTCTGTGCTTCTGGAACTGATCTATCATTGACTGCACCATTATGTTGGCATGGGTTCCTACGCTGTACATTTAACAAAGATATGTTATTAAATTTCAAATCACTATTTGCATGAAAACAAGAGATTTCACCAGTGTTGTTTCACAGCAGACAATAGCATGACTCAATTGTTAAAACCATCCACTTTCAACATGTTTATATAAGTATTAAAATTCTTAACGTTTGCAAATGAGCCATGGAATTTGCCCCATTACATTTTGAAAGTTCTTTTTACCGGCCTTTACCGTCATGTTATTTTGAAAATTATTTGCAACTAGTTCGATTTTTAGATCATTGACATTGAATTAAATAGTTCAAACGCTGTAATATCGTAACATTTACACACATTTGTTTTATGGATGTTAGATTCAAGACGAATTCACAAAATGTCATAAGCTCCATACGTTCATTACAATGATAAGGTTATTATTATATGAAAATTTAATATATTATACGTGTGAACAAAAGACATCCTGGTAGAGTTACAAAGTTGATTGTTCTTCTTATTCTTTTTTTCCACAGACGTATTATTGCAAACATGTTGAAGAATCCTGTAGCTTTGATGTTTTAAAATATATTTGGAAAACAAACAACGATGGAAACTAGAATAGTGTCCTACAGAATATATAATCTTTGTCTTGTACATGTTCAGTTATATACAGTCTTAAATAGCCGAAATGTAGCTATTAATATTAGTATGGATTGAACTTAAAATTCATTGAATCTCTAGTTAATTCTGTTCAAGTCTTTGATAAGTTATGACGTGATTATTTTCTCTCTGTCTGTAAAGGAACTAATTCAGTGACCTATGGCAGCCCACTTCCCACTGTTTCCATATCTGAGAAGGAAGAAGCTACACAATCAACAGATGCACCATTAATCCCCTCCTCTGAAGGAGCATCGCCGAACGTAACAATTGATGCTGACAGAGATAGCGATTCTGATGAAGAGGAAGA